>OZ023145.1:13987777-13997807 GCA_963675895.2 Styela plicata
CCCGTTTCAAAATAATTAATTTATCCAATGGTCTCGTTAAAAACTGCTCCACAAGTTGGGATCAACCCGAGTACATTTTGGCCAAGTGTGACACACAAACAGTCGTAACTCGGCTTTGAAGGTACCTTACCCAAGCCGGGGAATTATAAGTTGGGGGCAACTTATTACATCACTCGAGAGTTATTGCAAAATAAGCGCCGGAAAATTCTAAACTACTACAATAGCTACACCGTCCTATGCTTTAGAAATCACGCGAGCGTCGCGAGGCAGGCAGATGTACGTGGCTAGTAGAGTCATTTCCCGATACGTCATTATTCGTGATGGACTTTGTATACCCATGCTCTGTTTACGCTTTTTGCAATCAATACATTCCGTTTCGATATGTCTTTGAGACCGAAGCGGGCGCGATTTTGAGGGTGTTTTTAAAAAACTATTTCCTCTATGAAGGTCGTAATAGTGCGCTGTGTCATTCCTATCCTGTTTGCTTGTGGAAAATACAAGATCATTTTAGCGCCTAATGACGCTCAAGCAAATAGATGGAGCGCGCCTCTCAAGGTTGAGTGTTCGTAATGTTATTGCACTCCCAGTCAGAAATATTTCGTTTTGTTAAGTGTGAGTTAATGATGGACGGCGTCGCGGAGGCGCGGTCCATCAGTGACTCATGCTTGACGAAATAAAATTGCTGAAAGGATTTGGTTATTTGTTTGATTTATTACCGAATTAAAATCGAGAAGATGTGAGAATAGCAATAAATTATCATTGAAGCCCAACAGCGTAATGTTTAGTTGTACCCGCACGAACTCTGGACTTTGTGGTACTCTAAATCTTTAATTAAAGCCCATGAATTCCGCATTGCGAAATCACGAGTTGTTTGGCTGTATTGTATTTCATCATCAGGCTCGTGGTTGGGACTTACAGCGGGCGGTGCGACTTACAGCGGGCGGTATAAATAGTCGTTGGAATTTCTAATTCAGATCAGATTTCAGTAAAAAAAAGAAGTGAAAAGTGAGAACTTGTACCTACTCTGACCTTCTGCATTTGGGCACATCTTCAGGGAAGGGCGTTTTTGATGAAAGTACGAGTAATGTGGGGCGTTTTAAAAACTGTTTTGTGTTCGATCATTGTGTATATCTCTTGTGTCTTCATATTTTTAGTGAATTTTTGGATTGCATTCGCTGATGTTTGCCCATTACCAAGACTAATGTTACATCGGGAAAAACTATTTCCTTGATTTTATTGACAATTGTGTGTTATTTCGTTTGTAGTAATTTCATTTGCAACTTTCCGCTTTGTTTACGTTTATTATTGCATGCATGATCATGCTCGGAGCACTAAGTTACTACATGGACATTAGACATCGAACCATTGTAATTTCTCTCGAATTGGTTTGACCGCAAATAACACTCAACATTTGACGCTCTCGTTACCATATAAGGAGCGCTTGCGCCTGATCCCTATTGCGACATGTTTTGGTTCATGGCGAAATTGTTTTCGACTTGCTTTTCAATTCGCAGCTTCTGCGGGGAATAAAATAGATTTGCTGAATTTGTGGGTATTGGCCAGGGTAGCTTGTGTTGTGAACAATCAATTGCTTTGTGCTGTATATTTCAGTTGTAATATAATTTGGCTTGTAGTTTATTGGAATCGAGATCAACTTTTGAAGTGTTTGACTTATTCCAGCCTGGATTAGCAGACAAATTCGGTATGTTTCAATTCAAATATTGTTCATTGTGGTTTTATGTGATGTTTATTAAATATTGACTGAATTAGCTTTCAATTTGAATACTCTACGGAATTGAAACTCATATTGTGATAAATTGAACTGTTAGGATTTGGCCGCATTTTGATTTGTTTAATTATTATATTAGCTCTTTGCTGGATTGGCTTAGGATATTTATATTGTCAGTATATGCATTGATTTTGGTATTTATTTATCAGATAACCGTGGTCTCCCGAACTGATTTCGTGGACGTGATCTTGTGAATCTTGATCTCGTGACGGGATTGTTATTGTGAAGTGACAAGTGTTCTTTTCAACTGTAACATTTCAAGTTCCATAATTTTGTATTCCGGTTTCATCGGATTAAAGTACCAGTTCCATATTGGACTACGACTCATTTGTGATATTTGAGAGTTCATTAGTGGGAGGTCTAGGATCGTTGAAGTCACGGAGAGAGGGATTTGAAGCTGTTTTGAGAGTCACGCGTTGTCAGAAACTGCTGTGTTCTTAGTGTACAATCGGTGTATGATCCAGGATAACACACGATACGATTGTTTACATTATAGTTATCGAATTTATGCAAATTTGAAGAAGTTGTCAAATTTGATTTCATTGAAGCATTGATAGCCTTACATCAAATATTGCAATCATCTTTTCTGCACTATGCCTGATAGCTCTGTTACTAAAGAAAGTATGGAACTTTTAACGAGCTCATTTGAAGGAATTATATCAAGAAGCTGACACGTTAATGCAGGGATTATAGAAATGTGGATTTAGTGAAAGCAAAAGCTGTCGACATGGACAACCAGTTTGCTGAGTACTCAAGAGCACATATGAAAATTTATGTCAGTCAGTTACCTTTGGAGGAGGATCGAAAGAAAAAGGTTAGTGAATTCTTTCAATGCGAATTAAGTGAATTTCAAGAATTCAATCTGCGTTTACGCATCCTGGTTAAAAAGATTCTAATGGAAGTGTCCCTAAAACCGCCTTCTCAAAGCCCTAAATCAGCTTATTCAGTCATCATATCTGGTAGAAGTAAGTCTTCATCTCGTCATTCCTCTACTAGTTCAAAATCAAGTCATAAAGCGTTACTCAGGCAATTGTTATATAAGAGAGTTAGCTCATGCGAACATTCGCCATCAAACTGAAATGGATGCAATGAAAAGGCGAGAGAGAGAGATGCAAAAAACTGCTTGCTGATATGTGATAAATTGAAATTTGAAGCAGAAATTAAAGCTACAACACATTTAGAAGAAGATGCTCAAAGTGAGATAAAACGTATGGAAATTGCAACATACCTACGAGTCTGCTTGTATCGAAGCAGAAGTGTGGGAAAATGCTTTGCAGGCAGAGGAATACGATATAAGGCCTAGCAATGTTAGTTTGATCCCACCAGGTTCTGTTCGTGGAAATAGAAATTTTAGATTCTACTGCTGGTATGGAAACCACAGTCGTTGAAGGCTTGTGATGAGCCGCCTATTTTAACAGAAACGGTTGTATTGCCTAAACCTTGTGTTGAGACCAATAATGTGGCGTTTCATAACCTTCACGCATTTCGTCAAACTGAGAATTTTAAGAAATCTTGGTCAACAAATTGATGAATCTAGGAGATGCGAAAATTATGGCAATGGTGATGTTGGAGCTGATTCAAATGCTAAATTCGAGAGGCCTACTCATGTAGGTTCGTATGTTCCATCATTAAACAGACCAATGTACACTGATGCATGCATGCCGGAATATGGAGACAATCCTCAAAATCATGCACTGATCAAGCATCGCCTGATGTAGGAACTTTGTTGGGTAATATGACATCTGTGTTACAAGATGGTATTGATAGACCAAGACCGGAATTATTACATTTTAGTGGTGTTGAAGTTGAGTATGTACGATTCATAACTAATTTTCAACTTGAATATTGATCGTAAAGTCAAAGATCCGAGTACAAAGTTGTCTTATTTGGTGCAATATTGTGATGGGAAAGCCAAGCAACTGATTATGCATTGTACAATGATTGCCACCGAAGAAGAAGGTTTACAAAGAAAGGCATGTGATTTACTCAAGAAGACTTATGGTCGTCCCGATCCAGTGCTTGTTGCTATGGAAATATTCATGAACAGTTGACGAAAAGGACCTTGGTTGAAACCTGGTGATAGTGAAGGTTTGTTAAATCTTGCTCTAAACTTTAGAAGAATGTTTTGTCACTTTGTCAAATCTTAAGTACTTTGGAGATTTGGATAATTTCGATAGCAATTTTGTCCATCGTGTTACGACTTCCTATCAAATTGCAATATATATGGGAGGAAAAAGTAGCTGAAATGGGATGGTCAAGATAAAGATTTTGTGAAATTTATCGACCTCGTTGATTTTGTGAGCAAAAAAGGCCATGCTGTTGCGATATACACCATATGGAAAAGCCCTGAGAGCTCGAAGTGAGAGCAAGAAACAACAATATCGAGCAAGATTAACACCCGCAACAAGGCGAAAAATTAATGCTCATGCTACAACTGTAAATTCTGTTGCAAAACAGTAACGCTTCTAGTGCAAAGCGTAATGAAAAGGGAAGAAATAATTGCCCTGATTGTTCAAAGACGTCCACATCCTTGTTGACTGTTACAAATTCAAAAACAGAAAAATCATGGTGATCGTTTGAAGGTTGTTAGAAAGGCAAGATTGTGTGTGATAACTGTTTTCTACAATTGGTCACGTTGGCAAGGAATTGTTACAAGTCTTCTGCACGTACAGTTGAACGGATGTGATTTAAAAACATCATACTCTATTACATAAGAAAGTGCAAGGAATCACCTACTTTGAACCAGAATATTGATGTTAGCCCCCAGAGTCAAAAGTTGAGGACATATACAACTGCATCGAGTGCAGCTGGTTATTTTTTGAATATCGTTCCTGTGAAAATTTGTGCAAATGGAAGAGAGAAATCGAAAACATATGCATTTTTAGATGAGGGTTCTACTGCCTGCTTGTGTGACAAGCGACTCATGGATAAGCTGAAATTAAGAGGCAGGAAGACGCAATTTTTCTCTTGACTACTGTAAGACTGAAATGATGTGTCTTGTGCCACAGGATGGATATGCAGTTGATTTTTGTGGTGAAATCTCTGGATGGTAATGAAAGCGTTTGAATTATCTAAAGTGCTTACTGTAGACCATTTACCAGTCAAACCTAACAATGTCATGTTTGATATAGGAAAATATCCACATCTAGATAAGGATTGAAAATTTCCTAGTTTGCCTTTGTAAAGATGTGATGTTGATGATTGGAGTGAACGCGCCTTCTGTATTTTGGACTTGTGGACGAAAAGAAGAGGTAAATATGATGAACCATCGGCTAAGAAATCAATTCTTGGGTGGTCATTGTTGGGACCTGCTTCAACCAGCCAGGAAAAATGGTGATGTTCACGTTCATTGTGTTCAAAAGAAAGATAATTATTTGTTAGGTCAGCAAATAAGATGTCTGTGGGGAAAACGATTTTCAAGGATGCATCATTATCACCAATTCCGTCAATGTCAAAGGAAGACAGGTATGCTTTGCAGTTTGATGGAAGAATCCGTGCAAGTTGTGGATGGACATTATCAATTACCGCTTCCATGGAAACCAGGATGTCCTAATTTACCTGATAATCGAGTGGCGTTGGCATTAAACGTTTGATGTATCTTGAACGAAAACTGAAAGTGAATTCTGAGCTGAAACAAAAATATTGTGAAACAATGGAGAAGTATATTTCTCTCGGTTTATGCACAACCTGTTCCAAAAGACGAAAAAATAGCTGGATATGATGGAGAGCAAGTTTGGTACTTGCCCCACTCACCCTGTGTTTAATGAACAAAAGCCTGGCAAAGTTAAGAGTAGTTTTTGATGCTGCTTCTTTGTTGTATGAATACATCTTTGAATGAACAATTATTGCAAGGTCCGGACACGGCTAATTCATTACTTGGAACATTGCTAAGATTTCAGAGAACATCCGATAGCTTTTGTGGCTGACATTGATGCGATGTTTCATCAAGTGAAGGTAGACCCAAAAGATTGGAATGTATTGCGATTCTTGTGGTGGCCTGGAGGAGATCTGTCAGACGTGATCCTTGTGAATATACTACATGGGTCAGAGACATATTTTTGGAAGTTCAGCCTCACCATTTTTTGGCGAACTGGAGCTTGAAGAGATCAGCTCATGATCACAGAGATGAATTTGATGAAGAAGTGGTCAGCAGAGGAGTTGAACGTAAAAATTTTAATTGTTGATGATTATTTTAAATGGTTCATCTACAGTCGAACCAAGGAAAACGTATTGTTTGTAAAACATCTGAGTTGCTTGAAAGAAAAAGGATTTCATTTAGCGAAGTGGAAAAGTAATAATCCTAAAATCTTATCCGATATTCCTCCTGAAGATCGAGAGATCATGTCTCTTCTGTTCGTTTGGAGCCTAACAGATCCGAAAAAATTCTCGGAAATAAGTTGGAAATATTGAGAAAGATTGTTTTGGGCTTTGATGTTAATGTTAAACAAAAACCAGCTACAAAACGAGGTATTTTATCAGTGCTCAGTTCAATTTTTGATCCCATGGGAATTGTTTCACCAGTGATAACTTTGTGCACGAATTTTGATTGCAAAATTTATGTCGGGACAAGTATGGGATGGGATGATGATAATATTCCAGATAGTGAGAAAGTTTTATGGGAATAAATGGCTGTTGGATATTCCTCAACTGGAAAATATTTCTATGAAAAGATGTTTTGTACTGCTGGATTTGGTAAGATTGTGTCTTACTCAATTTCATCATTTTGCAGATGGCTCAGCGTTGGCTTATGGTGCGGTATCGTATCTGAGACTGGTTTAATGAAGAAGGTAAAATTCATGTTGTATTTTTGATGGGAAAAGTCGGCTCGGCCTTGCACAATCAAAATACTGTTACTATACCACGAATTGAACTAACTGCTGCAGCTTTGGCTGTAAAATTGGATTCGTTTTTGAAACGTGAATTACAATTTGAAGAAATCGGAATCTGTGTTCTGGACAGATTCAACTTCTGTGTTATATTGAGTTATAAATAATACTTCACAGAAGATTTCCAACTTTTGTGGCAAACAGACTTGCAAAAATTGAAGATGGTTCAACTGCATTACAGTGGCGGTATGTTCCCAACTAATTTAAAATCCTGCAGATGATGCTTCCAGAGGATTATCTGTGCAGAAATTAATTGATGGACGATGGCTGAAAGGACCATCATTTTTGCAAAGGTCCCAGAGGAATTTTGGCCTATTCCACCCTGTTAAAGTTACCAGAAACTTCCAGATGAGTTTGTACGTTGTAAATCAAAGGGTTGTGAATTATGTTGGTGATACCGAGTTGAAACCTATGGATAAATTCATTGCATATTTTTCTACTTGGTTACAAGTTGAAAAAAGCTTGTGCATGGATTGATTCGATTCAAAAAATTATTTACGGAACAGGAGTAATATATAAGTGTAAATGAAGACCTTAAAGTTGATGAGTTGAAGGTTGCAGAGTATGATATTTTGAAGTATGTTCAAATGCAAGAATTCAGTGAAGTTCGAAATGCTTTTGTTGAATCCTGTTAGTAACAGTGTATCTGGAAAGCAAAACACTAAGGAAATTAAAGCTTTCTAATTCTTTACACAAACTCAATCCAATTGTGAAGGCTGATTTGATCAGAGTTGGAGGAGAGATTAAGAAATGCTCCTGTGAATTTTGATGTGAAACATCCAATTATACTTCCTCAGAAGCATCATATAAACTGAGATGATTATAAGACAACATCATTTATCCACTCATCATTCTGGTATGGCAAGTACGTGGACTTCGTTGAGACAACGATTTTGGGATAATAAAAGCTGGAAGTGCAGTTTTAAATCAGTAATTGGGAACTGTATGTTTTTGCCGTAGAAGAAGTTGCACCTGTAAGTCGACAGATCATGGCTGACCTACCGAAAAGAAAGAGTAACCCCGTGGAACGACCATTTACTAACGTTGGTGTCGATTATTTTGGTCATTTTCTTGTGAAGCAAGGGCGAAGTACTGTCAAAAGATGGGGCTGTATTTTTACTTGCATGGCGACACGGGCAGTGCACTTGGAGTGTGAGGCTCACTCGATGGATGCTGATGCATTCATTAATGCATTAAGGAGGAGTTTTATAGCACGAAGATCTAAACCACAGAGGTTCATCTGTGATAAATGGCAGCAATTTTGTTGCTGCAAACAAGATTCTACGTTAAGGAACTGGAAGTTTGGGAACTCTAGCAAAGTGGGTGAATTTTTACGACAGGCAAATATTGAATTTCAATTCAATCCACCTATCCTGCTTCTTAATTTTGGAGGAGTTTATGAACGTTTGATTCGGGTCAGTTCGGAAAATCTTGACTGCGCTGTTACATGATCAAAATTAGTAACTGATGAAGCTTTGGCTACTATTTTCTGTGAAGTTGAATCAACAGTTGAATTCAAGACCGATCATTCCAATAAGTTTCGATCCAAAAGATGAAGAGCCTTTGACACCAAATCATTTGCTCTTATTGAATCCTACAAGTAATTTGCCTCCGGAATATTTGACAAGAAAGATTGTTACATTCGTCGTAAATGGCGTCAGAATCCAGTATTTGGCGGATCAGTTTTGGGTTAGGTGGACTAGAGAATACTTACCTACACTCCAGTTACGTCAGAAAATGGACATCGGAGGAAGCAACATGGAAGTAGGAGATATGGTTCTTCTGGTAGACACAACACAATACCTAGAGGAAAGTGGCAGACTGGAAGAATAGTAGAAAACTGTGTCAGATAAACTTGGAGCTGTGCGACAAGTTACTGTGAAGACTTCCAGAGGTTTACTGAGACGACCAATTGCAAAAACTATGCTTAATTAAAAAAAGTTAATGAGTAAAATTGTTTCAAGGGTCCAGAATTCCCGATGTAAAGAAATTTGTGAGAAAGATGTTTTTCACTGGGTTACAACATCTGGCCGGGGGAATGTTACATCGGGGAAAAACTATTTCCTTGATTTTATTGACAATTTGTGTGTTATTTCGTTTGTAGTAATTTTCATTTGCAACTTTCCGCTTTGTTTTACGTTTTATTATTGCATGCATGATCATGCTCGGAGCCACTTAAGTTACTACATGGACATTAGACATCGAACCATTGTAATTTCTCTCGAATTGGTAAATTTTGACCGCAAAAAACACTCAATCATTTGACGCTCTCGTTACCATATAAGGAGCGCTTGCGCCTGAGATCCTATTGCGACATGTTTTGGTTCATGGCGAAATTGTTTTCGACTTGCTTTTCAATTCGCAGGCTTCTGCGGGGAATAAAAATAGATTTGCCTGAATTTTTGGGGTATTGGCCCAGGGTGGCTAGCTTGTGTTGTGAACAATCAATTGCTTTGTGCTGTATATTTCAGTTGTAATATAATTTGGCTTGTAGTTTATTGGAATCGAGATCAAACTTTTGAAGTGTTTGACTTATTCCAGCATGGATTAGCAGACAAATTCGGTATGTTTCAATTCAATATTGTTCATTGTGGTTTTATGTGATGTTTATTAAATATTGGACTGAATTAGCTTTCAATTTGAATACTCTACGGAATTGAAACTCATATTGTGATAAATTGAAACTGTTAGGATTTGGCACGCATTTTGATTTGTTTAATTATTTATATTAGCTCTTTGCTGGTGTTGATTGGTTTTAGGATATTTATATTGTCGTATATGCATTGATTTTGGTATTTATTTATCAGATAACCGTGGTTCTCCGAACTGATTTTCGTGGAGTGATCTTTGTGAATCTTGATCTCGTGACGGGATTGTTATTGTGAAGTGACAAGTGTTCTTTTCAACTGTAACATTTCAAGTTTCCATAATTTTGTATTCCGGTTTCATCGGATTAAAAGTACCAGTTCCATATTGGACTACGACTCATTTGTGACTATTTGAGAGTTCATTTAGTGGGAGGTCTAGGATCGTTGAAGTCACGGAGAGGGATTTGAAGCGTTTGAGAGTCACGCGTTGTCAAACTGCTGTGTTCTAGTGTACAATCGGTGTATGATCCAGGATACACACGATACGATTGTTACAACTAACTTCTAGTAAACAATATTATACATAGTTTTAGATTACACTACTAACCATGAGTAATTGCAGACATACCGAAGGCGTCAGTGTTAATAGCTATCACAAACCTGTACTGCGATGCATTTGTACATACGTTGGACAGTTTGAATCTGTAATTGGGCATTTCTGACTATTGAGAGATGGAACCAGGTTTGCCCGGATTTCATTCTTCCAT
>OZ023145.1:13997907-14012831 GCA_963675895.2 Styela plicata
CTTGACTCGTAAACCTGTGCTCCCAGGACAACTCTAACCCAACATATCGCCTGATCTTTGTAATAACCAACCAAAGGTAGAGTTAACATCTGGAAATTTCTACTCTTTAAGGCAGGGTAGGCATGACAAATTGAATTCATCATACTCAATCCCCATCATGACTTTAAAAAGGATATAAGTAGATCTCCATCTATTGGTTAACAATAACATGACGAATTACAATGTGGGCACATAGTTAGAAATGTCAGCAAGATAAACAATGTTCGGATCGAAAAGATACTTGAAATGCGAAAATTCCTCAAGACCACAAAAAGAATTGGGAACGCACACCATCTATCTTAACATCTATCTAGGCTTCCTCGACAGTTCCCTTAAATTACCGGTTAAGTCAGTTTAGTTTTTTCGATGTCCTTCACAATGCAATCATTTTAGGCATCAGAAATCATGAGATAATGCCAACTTTTATGTCACGGTGAAACTCGATCATGAGACATTTGTTGTGTTTCGATTATTATAGTGGATACCATTAGGGTTCTAGTGGTCAAGTATGGAATCCAATCGGTGACATTTCTGAAAGCCTTTTGCTCTCATATGTGTGACACGATCATCTCACATCTCTCACTGGGGAACAGACACATTACTTGTATTCTATCCTTTAGCTTTATCCAAAATAGCCTGTACGCAAAATTATCGATATATGTTACAACAACAAAAACTTTGACTACTCATTCCGTATACACTCAACGACAATCTTATTTGCACGTGTAAAAAGTGATAACTTTGTCAGCCTCAAGTGATAATAATGTTTTATCTGGCTATCTTAAATATGAATCTACCAACAAGGGTACTAAATTTCAAACAGTAACTGTTTTGACGCATCACCCATATTACATTCCTACAATTTCCTCATTCAGTGTTCACTGTGATGACACTTCTAACACATTGCCTTTTCTCATTTTCTGTTTAGCATCAGGTCGCGCAGCATGAGATACTTTGGCTCATCGTATAATATTCGCTGTTGGAACTCCTTCAGCTTGAAAGTCACAGCGCCTCACATTCTCCTGAGCTGTTTTTACCAACCTTATGCCACTTTTCTGTAACAAATTGATTCTGTCTCTTAGTCTTTCGCTCTATTTTCAAATCTCTTCCATCGGGCTTTCGATACTCTTTTCCCACAAATCTCTGTCCCAGCTACTTCACGGGCGCATTGTTCCTCCTTTGTCCTCAAAACTCTTAGAGAGCATCTGTAGTGGGCTCTTTGTACTCTGTGATCGACTTACGGAAATGCTTTTGTCCATCCTAACATTCCTTGGCCGATGCTTCCTCTTTTTCTAATCTTCTACAACGATTTCTTACATTCTATGATCGGATCAATATCGAAACACATTTTTGCTACATCATTCTCCATCAAAGCAATCTCACCATCGTCTCGGTAGATAAATGTTAGGACATGCTACAGAAAACGAAGCACTTGTTCTAAAACGCATTTTTTTATTTTTTGTACATCACTTGTGCTAGATACAAAATTTAAATTTCTGCCTGCATAAGATTTATTAAAATATTAGAGATTACAGTGAGCTCGCAAATATATGCCCCCCGCGTATAACGTACCTAGACCCCTCTCCAAAGAGTGAGGAAAAGATGTGTTTTAGTAACCACTCGCGAAGTCTGATACTTCTAGTTTATACCAACTGCCTCCGAATGGACTTTCTTATAAGCCGACACAAATGTGCATTCCTGAGAACTCGTAATAAGCCTCTAGACTCAAATATTATAATTGGGAATCACAAATACAGTATAAAGATAAAAATTTCACTCACATGCTTGATATCAACTCTATACAGTACATTATAGCGCGATACAGACTATAACAATTTTAAGCTTCAATTTTTTAAACTGTCTCTCTGTGTAGCCGCGACATACTGGGAAATCTCCTCAGAAGCATTAGTAAACAGTGAGCCAAATAAATATTCTCCCATCTCAACATATTCTTATTCTCAGCGTGACTTGTAACATTGAACTTAGGGACAGAAATGACAGCTACAAATTTTAAATGCACGATAGCGCATGACGTTTTTATTCTGTGGTCATGGTATCCGTCTGACACAGCCTTGTCACCTGCGGCTGAGAAATCCCTAGTCGTAGTCGAATTTGTTCCTTGCATGATAAAAATGGCCTTGAACAATAGTATCATATCACTTACTCGCAAATCATTCGTGCATGGGGTAGTTAAGACTCATGCTCAAATTAATTCTCAACACATCGCTAGATTTTTTCTGTTGAGAGACTCAAATAATCATCCCTTTGACGAGATTCATAAAAAACACTTTCGCCAATGAGCATCAATATCTCAATAGACAAAGTCAACAAATCTTCACATTGTCTTACTCAATAAGACTCGCATATAAGGTTATCAATTTCTTTCAAAGCACTCAAGCTAACTTACCGTATTTTCCGTGCAGGGTATAGCAACCTCCGTCGGTGGTAATGTGTACGCCTACAGGGTTCATTTTCTAAAATTTTTGCACATCAGAGTATGACGCAGCATCTGTAATATTCGCAAAGAGTCCGTTAGTAATCGATCTCCTCAAAAACAGACAACCACACGCTGCGCGCTTACAAACGTCAAAAGTAATAACACTTACAGTAGACTTTCATTTAACTCAGACTATCATGAAACGACGCAGTACGTTTTGGTCCGTGATGTAAAACAATGTCGGTTGTCAGGCTCTCAGGTGGTGCAATGTCGTTTTCGACCGATGTCACGGTAACTTTTTTTTTTTTTTTTTTCTTCTTTTTTTTTATTTTTTTTTTATTTCTTTTCTTTTTATTTTCTTTTTTATTTATTTTTTTTTATTGTCTTATGTTTTGTTTATTGTTCTATTATAGTTTTTCTTTTTTATATTCTTTTCTTAGTCATTTTTTATTTCTCTTCTTTTTTTTTTTTTCTTCAAAAAAATGTCGCGATAGTGTGAATTGTCTGTAGGCACTGGGAACAAGTGGAGCACCCAGGAGTGCGTAGTGCAATGCGTTTAACACAAGAAGTTTCTGCTATTTTTTTCTGCTCCCTCTTTCAAGACAAATTTGAAGGAACATTTGATTATAAGTCCGATCGTTACATACTCACCCGCAATCTCCACTTTGTATGATCTTGTTCGCCTCCTTCAGACACTGAACGACGCAGAATTTGAAGGTGTTACTGATTTAATTTCTGAGCCAACTTATAAGTGATGTTAAATTATGCGTTTATCGAGATACACATTTTGCTTCATTTTAAAACATTGGCCCCCTACCAAGACCGTCACTGTCCGTGAACTAAAAAAAAAACATATATTTTAATCATGAAGCAGTTTCTATCATCTTATGTAGACGAAACATTATCCAACAAGACACAGTGTGGAGAAATGTACAAATTGTGGAACTTCTCTGCGATTGATTGATTTTGTTGATTTAAAGTTGTGCCGTCGATTTGCGTCATTGTCAAAACGTCAAAGTAATTCGCCCCCGAAACCTCCCGAGTTTAAATTTCCTTTAGGGGGTATTTAAAAAACTGTTTATTATTGGCGTTATTGGCGATAAAATAATTTATTTTTCTTATTTATGAATCAGGCTTTTAATATACCAAAATTTATTTTTCGATGTCACAATTGTAGATTTTTATTTTCCTTGTGTTCGTTAATTTAAAGGCTTGCGTTCCATTTGGCGTCATCGTCATAAAACGGTCAATAGTAATTCTCGTGTAGATTAGTACTTGCTGAAGTTTAAATTCCTTGTTTCTTTAATTTAGAGGCGGCGTCGATTGCGTCACTACTGTCATACAAGTTAATACGGCTACGAAGGGGCTAAGTTTAAATTTATTGTTTCGTTAATTTAGAGGCACTGGCGACATTGCATACATACATACAATGAGCCCTATTGCACAGTTTCCGGCAATGCTCGAAATGAACTATAATAAATGGCCTGTGTTCCGATTGATGATCACCACATGATCCGGATACGTCATCAAATTAAACATCGCATGCTTATGACATGGTACCAGAGCTCTCTACTAGAAAGTACACTAAAGTCTGCATAAGACATAAACACACGATCCTCGAGCAAGTTGCTCTCGGATTAACTACAACGGTTAAACTCCGCTGGAGTGCCCCAGTCCCCTCATCAATTTTATTACACAATAGTCTCTTACTAGTTGACGTTTGACAATTTGCCAAACGGAACACGCGCTCATAACTTCGGACGCGTCACATCTATATATAAACTTTCTATATTACCTGTAACGCATAAAACGCCGTCACCCCCCCACAAATCGCTGTGGATCGGGAAAAAACAATAATTATGGTATAAAAACCAATAATGTGCTCCAGCACGAACCCCTTAGCATATAATCAACATCATCCCTCAATAGCATGCTCGACACTGCAGTATTGACTCAACAAACACAAAGAGTAATATACCAACTCATGCGCATTTCCCAGCGCGCGCCTAACGCCAGGTGGACCGTCAGACTCTTCTTTTTAGTGTTCAGGTGCAACTAGGAATGACGGTTAAGCATGCATGATAAATAAAGTTCCGCCTAGCGCAATTTGCCAACCAAACATATGAAATAAACTGCCCAGCAAATTATCTCACATCTACAAAGAAGGGCATCAATTAGGATGCTACACCACGACAAATATCTTTATGAGAGCGCTAGGTCACTTCTTCTGTAAGAATATCGAACTTTGTATGGCCGCGAGGTTGGCTGGTTAGACTCCACGTATCGGACTCTAAAGCGTTAGTGAATGACGCTTCGAAGCTCTCTCTCATCTCAGATGGTCTCCATGTCCCCGACGCTCATGGTTCACTATCCTCTCACTGTGGGAGGAGATGATGAATTTACATGCGAGACCCTGAGGCCGGCTGCGTGCACGCCTACGTTGTTCACGTAACACGTTCCTGGTTTACCGGCCTCTTCCTCCCACCCACCATGGACGCACACGCACAGGAAAATGTCTAAATAACGGATCTAATCCAAAAAGTTTCCACTCCCAGAATTGATACTGGAGATGTAATCTACAAGAGGAGTCGTAGTTCGCCATATTAAGGTTTAAGCTGTATTCAGCGCTTTTCTCTCCTGTACCGCGGGATAAAAATGTGTTTCTATCCTAACCTATATTTTTTCTTTTTCTTTATCAAGGAAGTAGTTGAAATTCACATATGAAGATATATGATCAATAGATTAAGATAACAAAACAATTATACCAAATTGCATCGTATAAAAAACCTATCGATTTCTATATAAGTTTTTATATTGATGTCAATGATAATGCGACATACATCTATACAAATAAACTATAAGATTCGCGGGGCGCGCATTGTTGAGTATAATCTTCCAGATATCCATAGGCAACCACTAAAAATGACGGCGCTGGACATGGAACAGATGTAGAACAATAAGGCGAAAATTACACTAACAGCAAGCGCGGGAACACAACAGGGCAATCTAGTCTTCATACAATAAACAGCGGGGCGAAAAACATGCGTGAAATGGGTATGGATCTAGAAACGCATATGAAATGCCCTAGATCAAATTCCCGCACCGGGATTAAATATCTTCAAAATGTTGCGGGGAATTTGCTAGAAAATTATACAAAAAAATGTTTGTCCCGTTCAATCCCATTGATTAGTGCATTTATTACGCCCCACCACAGCAATACCCTGCGGTTTACGTTTTTTGTACTAAATCACCGTAACCTCCCAAGACATTTGCGTAACTCGCATTAATTTCGTGTCTGCCCCGTTCACATATTCTGTATTATTTCCTGTCATTATAGAATATTTCACATCTTTTAGCCGGTAGGCCTACAGGGTTAGTAGCTACCGTCACCTCCCGTTGCATTTTAGTGAGTATCCTCACCGTAATTCCAACCTCTTTTTAGTGTTTTTATTCCCCGTTTACCGTCTCGCCGTTTCAGAGCGTTTTCCGCCTATCATTCTAGCTGCCTATATCCTGCAACTTTTGGAACTATATTCACTCCGTCATTCCCGGCATTTAGGCGTGTTCTCTAACCGCGTCATTCTCGTACATCTTCTCTCCCTCCTGCACTGTTTCCCCCCCTTCTTCATTTTTAGTATTGGACATTGGTATCACCCGTTGCTTCCGCTTTTTCTCGATTTTACCCACTGTTTCTGTCATTTCCACGTTTCCCCGTATTTTATAGTGTTGATGCCAATAAATTCTGAATTAGTTATCAGATTAGTGTTTTATCTATTTTGTTTCGCGGTTGACGTCATTACAGGTATATATATACAGTAGGATGTACCGTTGTTTAATAATTATTTAAATAAGAAAGAGAGGAAGAAAACAGAATTTCATTACCGTAGTTGCCCATCCTAACTTATATAGCCTCAATTCATCGCGTAGCCTCGCCCATAACTAAAAATGTAACGCACAGCCTCCACCATTAACACAGAACAGTAAAGCGTTCCTTTTCAGTATTTGCCACATGGAGCCTGATAGGAAAATGGTGGGAGGAGCACATATTGTTCGACCACTGCTAAATAGCAATCCGGCACCTCGGTAGCTGGCTTCGATTTAAACCAATTGACCTTTCTCAAAACGTTGATTCATAGCAAATTCATCGTAATTTGCTATGGTTGATTTTCCTGTTTACTTTTAAGCATGGCAGCCTATCATTGAATGATGATGATGTAACAAAGCAAATTTAGAATCTCCCTCGACAGATTCTCAAACTTCGTCGTTCTAGTATTTTGATATAATTTTTGTGGGTTTTTCTTTTTAAATGAGTAAAATATATACATGAATTAGATTGATTTACAGCGATTTCCTCATTAATTGCATCAGGTTTTGCCGTGAAAGCCATGATTCGAGGGAAAATTACAAGAATAAACTAGGTGTAAATCGTAGACTGCGGGGAATGCTTTATTCGACTTTGCAACCATAGATTTCTTGTTCATAAGATGAGTTTGGTTTAATTTGAAGCATCGGTGTGATAAGCCTCTCGAAATTGAGGAACACTAATTTATTTTATAGAAAAAAAAAACGTATAAAAACCATTTTGGCTTTTGGAGCCATGTGAGAGCCACTGATGGCGGAAACATGGATTCCGGACTCCTGTGCCAAATATAAGGAGGTACGATACTCTAAATCATCAAAAAAAAATTGAATAAATTGCAAAAATACCATAATTTCTCGCGCGAATTTCCTTTTTAATGGGCTTTATACCAAACCGAATTACATCAATTATTATTAGAATATGTTTTTCAGCTGAACGTTTGACGATTTTGGCACAATACTTTCGTTACTATGAAACTGTCATTCCACTATTTATCGTCGACCTTCAAAATTTATCGCCGCCTTCAAAAATGTATCAAGGTTTTGAAACTGCTTAATTCAAAAGTTTAACCAAGTCAGGTATCCATTCAAGTGAGTGGGCCTCGCGCGTCTGTAATGACTTCCAGTGAAATAATTGTTCAATATTAAGGCTGAAATTTTCATTTTCTAACAGTGCCTTATAATACGTCTAATAATATTGTTTGAAACTATGTTTTTTCGGTATTCCCTTCGTGTTGGGGGTGGTCGTATAGCACCCTCCAGGTCAATACCAAAAAGATTTATGAATGAGTAATGTTTATAATTATTTTCCTTGTTATGTAGATGTTGACAAATAATAAAGCTCTCTCTCTTCTCCCTCGAAGAAGAAATAAGAATAAAGTATTTTTATGAATCTATAACCGAGTTATATCTAAGTTTGGGATAAGGATAAGAGGAATAAGAATAAGGTATTTTTATGAATCAATATTCGAGTTAAATCTAAGTTTGGGATAGGATTTTATTTATTTTTTTCTGGCGGGAGATGAAAGTTAAGGATACGGCCCAATATATTTACGAATCACGACCTCTCGTGCAGTTGTCTGTTGCGAATATGGGGGAGATTTTGACTTAACATTTTCCCTATGCATCGATCGCAGGATTCGAATTTACATCGAGCGTTCATATGCTTAGCTGTAAGTGTATTCCCCACATTTTAGCGACTGAGCTAACCGGGCACCCATGCTGATATGTAAATAAGTATACTTTAATTATTAATAACATATTGGGATTTACCAAACTGGGGTGGAATTACTGGAATAAAATAGTTATGAACTATGGAATCTAGTATATATACTAGATTATAAACTGGAATATATTACTCGGGCACGTGGAACAATGGAATCAACCAACCACGGAACAAACTTTAGCCGGTTAGCTCAATCGGTGAAAACATTGTGAATACGCTACAAGCTACACATCTCTGATTGTCATGACGCAAGTTCAAATCCTGTGAGGGATGGTGATTATATTCGGGAGGTCTGCTGGAAGCCTCACCGGTGCACGGTGGTTCACATAAGCACTGCTTACGGCTTCCTCTACCAACCAGGTCCACGCACAGAAAAAATTAGAAACATGACAAGCCAAAAAACTTAACCCCAATTCGGAACTGGCATCTGCACGAGAGGTCGTGGTTGGCCATATGATTAAGCTGAATTCTCGACTTTCCTCTCCTTTCTATCTATGAAACTGAAATTATCGACACCGTATATAATTAATATATTATTTGTCGTATGTTGCATATCATTTTTGACTATAATATGTTCATACACCACATATGTGGTTGTCAAAACAAAGAAAGTCAGTGCTCGGTTGCTCGATCCACCATTGATAGGCGACATTTCAGGCCAGCATTTTTGGGGGATGGGTAGTTGCTATGGCTTGCGCGTGAAAAAGAGGTCTGCATAGTCAGGAGTTTTCGAATTAAGGTAATCGTGCCGGATTCGACTCCAGCAATCCGGTCCATGAAGACCTCCATCGTGTAAAGCCTACTGGGGCTTATACCTAGCAACCATTAGTCACGGAGACCTGCGTTTGACACTGCGTGGTGGTGTTGTGCGTAACGATAAGCATCGAACTAAAGGACTCCGAAGAATCTAACGATCGCGCTAATCCTGTTAACTGACCACCTATTTGTGAGCGGCTTTGGGAATGTTCCTTTGGCGCAGTCATCCATGTCGTTATTTAATATTTCAGTGTTTATTTTTTTTTTTTTTTTATTTTCTTTTTTTTTTTTTTTATTTTACGAAGCTTTTTTTTTTTATGTTATTTTTTTTTTTTTATTTTTTTTTTTTTTTTTTTATTTTTCTTTTTTCTTTTTTTTTTTTTTTGTAATAATTATTTTTTTTTTTTTTGTTTTTTGTTTCTTTCAGTTTTTTATTTTTCATTTTTTATTCTATTTTTATATTTTTTTTTTATTTTTTACCGCTTTTTTTTTTTATGTTTATTTGTATTATGAATTTTTTTTTTTTTTGCATCATTTTTTTACCATTTTTTGATATGCTTAGATTGCTTTATTTTAGTATAGAGATTAATAGTCAGTATATTATTTTTTTTATTGTTTATTATTTATCGAAATTTTTCTTTGCTGTTTCTATTTTCTTTTCTTTTTTTATTTGTTGTTTTTTTTGTTTCTTTTTTTATTTCTTATGTTTTTCTTGTTTTTTGCTTTTTTTATTTTTTATTCTTTTATATTTTTTTGTTTTTATTTTTGTTGTAATGTTCTACTTCATGATCTGTCTTTTTTTTCTACATTATCGTTTTTTAATCATCTATTTTTTTTCATACGGTATTTTTTATGTAATTTTTATTTTTATTTTTTTATTTTTATAATATTATCTTTATTTTTTTTTTTTATTTTGTTGATTTTTTTTTTTTTTATTTTTTTTTATTTCTTTAATCCATTTTTTTTTACTTGTGTTTTGCTTTTTATTTTATGTGTTTTTTTCTTTTTCTTTTTTTTAATGGAGAACAACCTTTTATGCTTTTTTTTTTTTTTTTTTTATTTTTTTTTTTCTTTTTTGTTTTTTTTTTATTTTGTTATTTGTATTTTTTTTTTTTTTTTTTTGTTTTTTTTTTTTTTATTTTTTTTTTTTTTTTTTTTTTTTTTTAGTTTTTTTTTTTTTTTTTTTTTTTTGCGATTTTGTTGATGGTTTTGTTGCTTTTTTTTTTTGTGTTTATTTTTGGTTTATTTGTTTATTATTTTTTTTTTTTTTTTGTTTTTTGTTGCCTGCTTCTTTTTCGTGTTGATTTGTTTTTTTGTGTTTGTTGGTTGTTTTTTAGTTTTTGTACATTAGTGTTAATGAGCTTTCTAGAATCACTGACCCATTTTTTTTTTTTTTTTTTTTTTGTTTTCAAGTTTTTTTTTTTTTTTTTTTTCTTTTTTTTTTTTTTTTTTGTCGAAATTTTTTTGTTTTTTTTTTTTTTTTTTTTTTCATTTTTTTTTTTATTTTTTTTTTTTTGTGTTTTTTTTTTGTTTTTTTTTTTTTTTTGATTTATTTTTTTTTGTTTTTTTTTTTATTTTTTTTATTATCTTTCTTCTTTTGCTTTTTGTTTTTTTTTCTTTTCTTATTTTATTTCTTTTTTTTGTTTTTATTTTTTTTTAGTTATTTTTTTTTTTTTTTTTTTATTTTTTTTCTTTTTTTTTTTTTTTATTTCCACTTTAATTTTTTTATTTTCTTTTTTTTCTTTTTATTTTTCTTCTTTTTTTTAATTATTTTTTTGTTTTTTATTTTACTTTTCAACTACTTCCAGTGGTGTAACGAGCTCAAAAAAAAACTATCCCTGTATCATGCATGAAGTAACCAAGTGTCAATCTAGTTGCTCGCTAGTGCTGGTTGCCCACGATCGGTGAAAGCATGGCTGATTGGGAATCAAGTTACCTGTACTGGTCCACTTCGAGCTGCCCATGTCCCTAATCATCTTGTCCACGAGTTCGAACCCCTCAGCCCTTGAGGTAGATGAATATCACCTGATTACATGCGAGAGATCTATTACTTATCCACGCACATAAAAAATGACCTTAAAAACCTTGCACTCCCGAATCTGCATGAACGGTAGGTCGTGGTTCGCCATATCAAATATGATTTATACGCTGAATTTTTCGGCCTTCCCTCTCTCCGCAGGCATAAAATGACATCCCATCATTTTTTTGCGGTTTTTTTCGCAAAAGGCTTAACTCACAAAGCATACTTATATTCTTCTAGCATACAAATACAGTACAACGAGTACATTATTTACGGTCCTAGGGAACAGAGCCCATCTGAAGGACAACATTAGTGTTTATGGCTCAGACTGAGACTCACGCAAGCAGCGGTTTGATTCCAACAAAGATTTTTCTTATTTATGGATTGCACATATTAGTTATATTCAATCTCAATATTTCAGGTCAAGGTGAGTAATTCTGTTTTCATGTTTTTTTTTAATTTAAGGACAACGTTTAAACGATTTTTATTATCGATTTAAACGCATTTGTAGAATTGTGTCCTGTAAAAAGCACACTAAAAGTTTTCAACATACTTTATCATGTACATATCTGGTCAAAAAGAACAAACCAGTCTTTGGGCACTATACCTCGTCCCCATTTCTCAAACTGGGAAGCTGTACCTTACCAGACCATCGCACCTAATCTCTGCACAGAAGTTATGGGTCAATGCACTAATCTTACACTATTCTCTCTCTCCTTTGAGCTGTATCTGCGCTTATACTGTATACATAACACCTAGACAACAGGATTGGCCAAGAATTAACTATCTGATCTAATCTCAATCAAAAAAGACTAACAAGATATAACTGTAAAAAAACGGGCATAGCGCTACACTCAAGCTGTTAATTTTACTGCTTAGTGGGAAACCCTTACGCAAAGGAACAGAACCGCCAAAGAGAAGTGCCAGTGAGACTTGGTATCTGAGCTCCTTGGGTGGTTCTTTGAAACCAACCTATTCACTTCCTAACATCAGAACATATAAAAGTACACTGTAAAGACGGTTCTTTCCAGAAAAAATGGTATAGAAACATCAAAGATTCCATATATATTATCTTAAATTTTTTTATAATTTATTATTTAGGACATTTGGCATTCCTTGAAGAATCAATCACATAGATGTACCGTAGTTTGGTGTAAATTTTGCGAAACCCCGTCTTCATATTTACCAATCAATCTCTATTTAAAATTATTTTTAGGACTTTGAATTTAAAGGGGAGCAAGCCTACCCAGTTACACTACACTGATGCCGTATAGTAATCACATCTACAAGACATCCTGAAACTTATAATTGCTCTTTCCTATAAACACTCGCATTTCTTCCTGGTAGAATTTGTGAGGAGTATCGTCGGCGGAGTTTCAAGTTTTAGTTTCACTCCTCATTCATCTGTTTTTGTATCACTTTTGAAATTCATTTTGAAATTTTCGCAAGTGGTATCAGAAATGCACTCTCTACTAACAATTACTCCTATACTTATATAGAAAACAATATATTACTCACCCCTATATTATTGGGGTGAGTACAACACTTCTCTACAATATTTTCTAAATCTTGGACACTTATATCGTAATGTTTAGTTAATTCAGACTATATGCCTGCTCAATGCTGGTGCTTTCTGATTTTTCTCTTGGCATTACATATAGTCTCTTTGATTCGAACGTCTGCTGTTCCCTATACATTGTTGGAGTAATCTGCATTCTGCAGGTAAGTTCACAAATTGTATGTATAAATAGAAGATAAAAGTCTTGACCTCAACACATCGTTACATGCCTACATGTCTGTAACTTTTCTGAACAAGGTGACAAAAATTCTGTGGTTGATCTATTCTCGATGATAAAGGGCGTCGCAATCATAAGGCACTGACTATTATCCATACCGAGTATTGAGGTGATTTTCTCAAAATTTATCTTATCTACAGCATGTTTAAAAACAATACACTCAAAATATAGACATTAAACAGTCTCCCTAGCACTCTGCTCATATCACCCAATATAATCTGCTCATTTTACTATTTTTTCCTCATTTTTTTGGGATGTCCCGGGTAACTGGCGGTTCTGCAAATCTTGCTTCATTGGTAATTAAACTATAAATAATCAATATTCTTACATTGATAACTTTTATCACTGTGATCGTCACCTGATCAGGAAAGTTTTGTCAATATAAGTTGGTTGTGTTTCTCTGAGGCAAAAGTATCCATGATTGTGTTATGGTATTAAGAACTCAATGATATGATAAAATTTTAAATGAAACAAAATAATTTAAGCGCACTACCTTAACAATGGTACATATTTGTTTTGTTTTTCAGTGCTCTGCCAGCTTTAACAGAGTTTGTTGTAATCATTAGTGTCTTAGCTCTGAAGAAAAATCTATAGTCCATGGAAAATATCAGATTTTTATTGAAACAAGCGAAAGCATGGTATTCTACTTGCGGGATGCTATTCTTTGGCATATTCAAAACTTGTGGAGCATATGTATTTTTATGAAATATTACGCCAGAAGTTGTCACAAAACTTCAGAGAAGTATTATGAAAATTTATAACATGCCCAATCAGAAAATTTTATTTTGTCTAGAATGTGCCACACATGGCCTTGGTGGTGCATTCCATCAATGACTCTTACTTAACAAAACGTGAATTGTGAGAAATTTTCTGCCTGGTTAGTTCAGCATTATTATTACGTCAATTTATTTTTTGGTGGTGTTGATCACATATTTTTTAGCTAAAACAACGCTCAATCTGCATTTTAGACTAGTACTAGTAACAATGAGAAGTTTGTTTAAAAATGTAAGTGAACATTTCGTGTCATATTAGAAAGTTCCATCTTTGTACAGGAAGGTTACCACTCCCTACACTTTTCTCGGTTCTGTCTGGGGTGTTTCCAGTCATTTGCCAGAGAAAAGTTTCTGTTGCTATGTTTTGAAGCAGCCTATTGCCACATACCGGTAAATGCCAGTTAATTGTCTCTTAACAGTCACTGCATTTGGCCCTTAGGGTCAAGTTCAATGCAGAATTTGATGATATCTTTCACGTCTTATCGCTGGTCAGTGTTATTTATTCTGGAAGTCAGTTCTTCCTGAAAATATTTGTATTGAATATTAGGGGAAGTATAAACTTAGGTCATTTCATCCCCAAAAAGGTGTGGATGTTATCGGCCAATTTTGAGCTAAAACTTTTTTTGCTAAATGGTGAAGAGCTGGCTTCGGTCATCACTATTTGTGCATCAGTAGCTATGATAATATGTGGAAGCTTTTGCAGCTAGACAATTATATTTAAACTGACATTTTCAATATATTTTGTTTTGTCAATATAAGTTGGTTGTGTTTCTCTGAGGCAAAAGTATCCATGATTGTGTTATGGTATTAAGAACTCAATGATATGATAAAATTTTAAATGAAACAAAATAATTTAAGCGCACTACCTTAACAATGGTACATATTTGTTTTGTTTTTCAGTGCTCTGCCAGCTTTAACAGAGTTTGTTGTAATCATTAGTGTCTTAGCTCTGAAGAAAAATCTATAGTCCATGGAAAATATCAGATTTTTATTGAAACAAGCGAAAGCATGGTATTCTACTTGCGGGATGCTATTCTTTGGCATATTCAAAACTTGTGGAGCATATGTATTTTTATGAAATATTACGCCAGAGAAGTTGTCACAAAACTTCAGAGAAGTATTATGAAATTTATAACATGCCCAATCAGAAATTTTATTTTGTCTAGAATGTGCCACAAATGGCCTTGGTGGTGCATTCCATCAATGACTCTTACTTAACAAAACGTGAATTGTGAGAAATTTTCTGCCTGGTTAGTTCAGCATTATTATTACGTCAATTTATTTTTGGTGGTGTTGATCACTTATTTTTAGCTAAAACAAACGCTCAATCTGCATTTTAGACTAGTACTAGTAACAATGAGAAGTTTGTTTAAAAATGTAAGTGAACATTTCGTGTCATATTAGAAAGTTCCATCTTTGTACAGGAAGGTTACCACTCCCTACACTTTTCTCGGTTCTGTCTGGGGTGTTTCCAGTCATTTGCCAGAGGAAAAGTTTCTGTTGCTATGTTTTGAAGCAG
>OZ023145.1:14012931-14025033 GCA_963675895.2 Styela plicata
GCTGCTTCAAAACATAGCAACAGAAACTTTTCTCTGGCAAATGACTGGAAACACCCCAGACGGAACCGAAGAAAAAGTTAGGGATGTTAACCTTCCTTACAAAGATGAGGAACTTCTCAATATGAACACGAAATTGTACTTTACATTTTTAAACAAACTTCTCATTGTTACTAGTACTCAGTCTAAAATGCAGATTGAGCGTTTGTTTTAGAGCTAAAAAATATGTGATCAACACCACCAAAAAAAAATAAATTGACGTAATAATAAATGCTGGTACTATCCAGGCCAGAAAATTTCTGATTGGGCATGTTATAAATTTCAATAATACTTCTCTGAAGTTTTGTGACAACTTCTGGTGTAATATTTCATAAAAATACATATGCTCCATCAAGTTTTGAATTATGCCAAAGAAATAGCATCCCGCAAGTAGAATACCATGCTTTTCGCTTGTTTCAATAAAAAATCTGATATTTTCTATGGACTATAGATTTTTTCTTCACGAGCTAAGACACTAATGATTACAACAAACTTCTGTTAAAGCTGGCAGAGCGCTGAAAACAAAACAAATATGTACCATTGTTAAGGTAAGTGCGCTTAAAATTATTTTGTTTTCATTTAAAATTTTATCATATCTCATTGAGTTCCTTGATACCATAAATTACACACATCATAGATACTTTTGCCTCCAGAAAAAAACACAACCAACTTATATTGACAAAACTTTCCTGATCAGGCGCACGATCACAGTGATAAAAGTTATCAATGCAAGAATATTGATTATTTATAGTTTAATATACCATGAAGCAGATTGGCAGAATGCCAGTTACCCGGACTTCCCAAAAAATTTGAGTTCTATTCGAAAAAAATAGTAAATGAACAATATTTATCGTGATATAGCAGTGGCTAGAAAGATTTAAATGTTTATTTTTTGAGTGTCTTATTTTAACCATTCTGTAAAAAAAAATTTCAAAATCACCAATACTGCTATGAAATAAGCAGTGCTTATGATTTCGACGCTTTACATCCGAAAGAAACCACAATTTTGTCACCTTGTTTGGATAAAGTACAGCTGAGCATGTACAAACGATGTTGAGTCAAGACTTTTATTTCATTATACATACATTTTGAACTTACCTCGCAGAATGCAAATTATCCACCAATATAAGGAACAAGCTCCATGAATCAAAAAGACAAAAAATGCAAGAGAAACAGAAGTCACCAGCATGAGCAGCAATAGCTGAATTACCACCATTAAGAAAATGTCCCCAAATTTCGAAAATATTTAGAATGTTTTTCCACCAAATAATATAGGGGTATATATATTTATATATATAATATAGGGTAAATGTCTGTAGAACATTTCTGATACCCTTACCCTTAGCGAAAATCAAAATTAATTTCAAAAGGATACAAAAACAGTGGACTGAGAGTGACTAAACATTGAAACAACTTCCTACGGCCGACGAAACCTCCAAATTCTACCAGGAAAAATGCGAGTGAAGTAATAGAAAGAGCAATTAAAAGTTCAGTGTCTCTAGATGAATACACTCTCAGCATCAGTGTGTAGGTAACTGGGAGCATGCCTTTACATTCAAGTCCCTAAAAATAAATTAAATTGATGATTGGTATGAGCGGTGTTCGCGCAATATTTTACAAAAAAATCTACCGGGGGGGGCGGTACATTCTAATTGATTTCTTTCAAGCAATTTGCAATCAACATAATAAATTATAAAAAAAATTTAAGATAATATATATGAATTTTGAGATGTATCTAACATTATTTTATTTTGGAAAGACGTCATTGTACCTTATAAATACTATGATTTGGAAGTGATAGATGGTTTCAAAACCACCCAGGGCAGATACCATCACTGGCACTTCACTATGGCGGTTTCAGTTCCTTTGGAAGTTTCCCACTAAGCAGTAAAAGTACAGCTGCTGGGCGCTATGGCAGTATATCTTGTAGTCATTTTTTGAATTTGAGATTGAAAGATAGTTAATTTTGCCAATCCTTCTGGTTTAGTATAAGCAGATACGGCAAAGCGAGAGAAAAGTCAAGAATATAGGCTTGACCATAACATCTGTGCAGATAGAGGACATGCTGGTAAGGTCAACTTACCAGTTTGAAACTGGGGACGAGGATTCAGTGCCCAACTGGTTTGATCTTTTTTGACAGATATTACATGAATAAAGTATTTTGAAACTTGTACTGAAACACATTACAAATCAGTTTAAAACTGATAATAGAAAACGTAAACTCTAAATTTTACTCACCCTTGACCAGAATATTTGAGATGACCTATTACTAAATGTGCAATTAAAACTAAAAATCTTGTTGGAATCAAACCGCTTACAGCTCACATTCTGACCAAACTACCGAGTCCGTTCAGATGGGCCTGTTCCCTAGACCGTAAATAATGTACTCTGTTACTGTAGGTTATCTAGAATAAAAGTATTCATATTGGTTAAGCTTTAGCGAAACCGCAAAAATGATAGGATGTCATTTTATCCTGCGGGAGATGGAAGGCCGAAAATTCAGCTTAATCATATCTGATATGGCAAACCACGACCTCTCATGCAGATCCAGGATGAAGGTTTAGGTCATTTTTTATATGCGTGGATCTAGTTGATCTCTCGCATGTAATCATCATCCATCCCTCAAGGGATGAGGGGTTCGAACTCGTGACATGATGATAAGACATGGGCAGCTCGAAGGGGACCAGTACGGTAAACTTATTCCCAATCAGCCATGCTTTCATCCGATCGTGGAGTCAACCAGTCACCTATTGAGCCAACTGGATTGACACATTGGTACTTCATGCATATACTGGATAGTTCTTTTTTTGTTTTTAACCATGGAAGTGGTTGAAATTACATAAGAATAGATAAGATAAAAAATTTTTAACAAATACATTTATAACAATTCGAGGGGAATAAAACAGAATTTCATTTGTTGTAAAAAAATAAATTAATAAATATTTAAAATAGGAAATGTTTTTCACTATATAAGTCATGTATCTATAAAATAAATAAAAAATTAACCAGGGACATTATTAAATTATATAATATAAAATACAATTACACATAAATTCAATTTCTTTCACATAAGGACATCTATTTCGATGATTTTCAATGGCAACCCTGTTGGTAAAATATCTCTTGATTTGTGTTATTAGAGAAAAAACATTTGGAATATGAGTTTGAAAAATAACTGCATTTTTATGTAACCATAATTTATATCTACTCATGCATAATAATAAACAGAAAGCATCAAGTTGTTCTCCATTAAAAAGGGAAAATTCTGGACCAGATAAATCTAGCATAACACAAGTTCTATAATGATAAATGACATTGATTCATATTCATAACTATTCTGTTAATAAAATTATAAATGTACTGTACAAATCGACACCGCCAAAATAAATGTGATATAAACTCAGGTTCATTATCATTACATAATACACGCATTTCATTTCCAGCAATCCTTTTGATTCCTGGTTTTGTTTTTACTGGTAATATATCATACATATTTTTAAAATTAAAACTTTTCACATAATTGGTTAATATCTTATTATGCATAATACTGCAGTCATTTTCTATATTAACATGATGCAATAAAATTATTTCACCTTTAAAACTCAAAACAATCTTTTCATACAAATATTTGTGGCCGTCCCTCTGAAAATCATCTTTGGTTAAATTATGTGCTTTAATAAATCCGATTATACTTTCGTAAAATATTTTGGGTGTGAATCTATGTGGAAAGGACTTATTAGACATTATTTTAGCAAATATGCTCAACTGTTGTCCAATATTATATTCCATGAAATTAAAATCTGCAATATACTGGATAGCCCTTTTCGGAACTGGAATAAGAGGTTATAATATAGAATAATAACAGCTTACGTGTGCTGGGTACGCGAGCAATCACGACCGCTGGATTTAGTTTGGACACAAATCCCTGAAACGCATTACTGCCGCCAAAGGAACATTCCCAAAGCAGCTCACAAATAGTTGGTCAGTTAACAGGATAGCGCAATCGTATTCTTCGGAAGACCAATAGTTCGATGCTTAACCGTTACAGCACAACCACCACCACGCAGTCAACACGAAGGTCCGTGCCTAATGGTTGTTAGGTATAAGCCCCCAGTAGGTTCACGATGGAGGTCTTCATGGACCGGATTGCCGGAGTCGAATCCGGCAACGATTACCTTAATTTCGAAAACTCCTGACTGTGCAGACCTCTTCACGCGCAAGCCATAGCAACTACCCATCCCCCAAAAATGCTGCCATGAAATGTCGCCTATCAAAGGTGGATCAAGCAACCGAACACTGACTTTCTTTTCTTTTGACAACCACATATGTGGTGGTATGAACATATTATAGTCAAAAAATGATATGCAACACATACGACAAATAATATATTAATTATAGACGGTATCGATAATTTCAGTTTCATAGATAGAAAAGGAGAGGAAAGTCAACGAATTCAGCTTTAATCATATGGCCAACCACGAACCTTCTCGTGCAGATGCCAGTCCCGAATTGGGATTTAGTTTTCTGGCTTGTCATGTTTCTTATATTTTTTTCTGTGCGTGGACCTGGTTTGCTGAGAGGAAGCCGTAAGCAGTGCCTATGGGGCTTCCAGCAGACATCCCGTATATAATCCACCATCCCTTACGGATTTTGAACTTGCGTCATGACAATCAGAGATGTGTAGCTTGAAGCGTATCTCACAATGTTTTCACCGATTGAGCTAATCGGCTAAAGTTTTGTTCCTGGTGGTTGGTTAATTCCATTGTTCCACGTGTCCGAGTAATATAATTCCAGTTTATAATCTAGTATATATATTAGATTCCATAGTTCATAACTATTTTATTCCAGTAATTCCATCCCAGTTTGGTAAAATCCCAATATGTTTATTAATAATTAAAAGTATACTTATTTACATATCAGCATGGTGTGGACCCGGGTTAGCTCAGTCGCTAAAACGTGGGGAGAATACACTTACAGCTTAGCATATGAAGGCTCGATGTAAATTCGAATCCTGCGATCGATGCATAGGGAAAATGTTAAGTCAAAATCTTCACCCCATATTCGCAACAGACAACTGCACGAGAGGTCGTGATTCGCCAATAGAGTTGAGCCGTATTCTTAACTTTCTTCTCCAGCCAGAAAAAAAATAAATAAAATCCTACCTCCCTAAACTTAGATTTAACTCGGATATTGATTTATAAAAATACCTTATTATTATTCTTATTCCTCTTATCCTTATCCCAAACTTAGATATAAATCGGATATAGATTCATAAAAATACTTTATTCTTATTTCTTCTTCGAGAGAGAAGAGAGAGAGCTTTATTATTTGTCAACATCTACAAAACAAGGAAAATAATTATAAGCATTACTCATTCATAAATCTTTTTGGTATTGACCCGGAGGGTGCTATACGACCACCCACAACACAAAGGGGAATACCGAAAAAAACATAGTTTCAAACAATATTAATTAGACGTATTATTAAAGGCACTGTTAGAAAATGAGAATTTCAGCCTTAATATTGAAGACGCGCGAGGCCAACTCACTTGAATGTGAATACCTGACTTGGGTTAAACTTTTGTATTAAGCAGTTTTCAAAACCTTGATACATTTTTGAAGGCGGCGATAAATTTTGAATGTCGATGATAAATAGTGAAATGACAGTTTCATACTAACAAAAGTATTGTGCCAAAATCGTCAAACGTTCAGCTGAAAAACATATTCTAATAATAATTGATGTAATTCGTGTTTGGTATAAAGCCCATTTAAAAAGGAAATTCGCGCGAGAAATTATGCAGGCATTTTTCGCAATTTTTTTTGATGATTTAGAGTCTCGTAACTCCTGGGGTATTTGGCACAGGAGTCCGGAAACCCCCGTTTATCCGCGCATCAGTGTACAGTCGTTCTATCTCACATGGCTCCAAAAGCCAAAATGGTTTTTTATTTGTTTTTTTTTTTCTCTAAAATAAATTAGTGTTTCCTCAAAATCGAAAGGCTTATCATCACACCGATGCTTCACATTAAACCAAACTCATCTGATGAACAAGAAATCTATTGTTAGCAAAGTCGAATGAAGCATTCCCCCGCAGTCTAACGATTTACCCCTAGTTTATTCTTGAGTAATTTCCCCTCGAATCATGGCTTACATTCACGGCAAAACCATGATGCAAATTAATGAGGAAATCGCTGTAAATCAATCTAATTCATCTATATATTTTACTCATTTAGAAAGAAAAACCCGACAAAATTTATATCAAAATACTAGAACGGCGAAGTTTGAGAATCTGACGAGCGAGATTCTAAATTTGCTTTGTTACATCATCATCATTTCTATGCGAGGTAGGCTTCCAGCCTGAAAGTAAACAGGAAAATCAACGTTTTCGAGAAAGGTCAATTGGTTTTAAATCGAAAGTCAAACCGCTACCGAGGGTACCGGATTTGTTATTTAGCAGTGGTCGAACAATATGTGCTCCTCTCACCATTTTGTTATCAGGGCTCCATGTGGCAAATACTAAAAAAAAGGAACGCGATTAGTGTTTCTGTGTTAATGTTTGAGCTGTGCGTTACATTTTTTGTTATGGGCGAGGCTACGCGATAAAATTGAGGCTATATAAGTTAGTATGGGCAACTACGTGTAATAAAATTCTGTTTCTCTTTTTCTCTTATTTAAATAATTATTTAAACAACGGTATATCATACTGTATAGGTATAAGTTATATAACCTGTAATGACGTCAACCTCGAAACAAAATGGATAAAACACTAATCTGTAACTAATTCAGAGTTTTTAGAATTAATGGTCCAACACTAAAATGCGGGAAACGGGAATGACAGGAACAGGTGGGAAAAATACTAAAAAGCGGGAACAACGGGAAATGAGCCAATACTAAAAATGAGGAAGCGGGAAAACATGCTGGAAACGAGAATGACGGTAAACACGCTAAACGCGGGAATGACGGGAAATATTCCAAAATGCGGAGATGACGGCAAATATAACGAAAATGTCGAACGTGAAACGGGATAAAAACACTAAAATGTGGAATTACGGGAAACGCACTAAAATACGGGGAGCTACGGTACCTACCCTAAAAGTGGGAAATATTCTAAAATGACAGGAATAATACAAAACATATGTGAACGGAACCACGAATTAATGCATTAAAATTTGGGTATGAACGGGGAATTATACAAAAAACGTAAACAGGAACTGGAATAAATGCACTAAAAAGGGTGGGAAAAACGGGAACATTTTTGTATAACTGTCTCATCATCCCCACATTTTGAAGTATTTCCCGTAATTCCCTCATTTCTGGGTATCTCCCGTCATTCCCGCATTTCAGTGCGTTTCTCATCATTCCCAGTTCTCGCATGTTTTCCCGCTTTTTAGTATTCGACATTTCCCCCGTTGTTCCCGCTTTTAGTATTTTTCCCCTTTGTTTCCATCATTCTCTGTTTTCCTACCCCGCATTTTAGTGTTGCCCATGGAAATTGGATTATACAACAATGGTGAATCCTATTTATTTATAATATATTCAGTATTACATCAATTAAAATATATTAATAATTTTTTTTTACATGCATTTGCTATAATTTTTTTATCTTATCTGTTTCAATATTCTAATGTAATTTCAACTACTTCCTTGATTAAAGAAAAAATTATAAGTTAAGATAGGATATCATTTTTATCCTGCAGAAGAGGAAAGCTGAGAATACAGCTTAACCATATGGCGAACCACGACCTCTCTTGCAGATACCAGTTCCAATTAGGGGTGAAACTTTTTGGATTACCGTATTTCTCATTTTTCCTGTGCGCGTGGCCGCTGGTGGGGGTGGAGGAAGCCGTAAGCAGCGTTTACGTGGACAACCAAACGTGGCGTGCAGCCGGCCTCTCTCGCATGTAAATCATCATCCCTCACAGGATTTCTGAACCTGCGTCATGACCATCAGAGATGCGTGGCTCGAAGCGTATTCACAACGCGCTTTACCGATTGAGCTAACCAGGCAAAACATCAATCGATTTTCTTACAGAAAATCAACGCTTTCAAAAAATATTTTTCTGGACGATCCTAATTCTGCCATTCTTTTTGGTAATGGTATTTTCTGGGCAGTTATTTTTATCAAAGGTACAAATTGGATCGACAGGGATTCGTAAAACTCAGCCGCATGGGTACATGCTAAACGATACCATACCATACAACAGAATAAAAACGACATCCTATAGTGCATTTTAATTTTACTGATCATTTCTGGTCCTATGTCAAATTTCAAGCCTATAAGTAACTGAATATTGGAGATAAAAAATATATATTTGCTTGTTTACTAATTTATGAATTCGTAATGTCCCATACACCTGACAGTTATAAATTGAGCAAAAACTCCCTCCATCTCTAAATTTGGTAACTGGAAATTTTATCCTCTCATCTTTTCTTGGATGGTCTGATGTTATAGCGATATCAGTGTACTATACTGGTATAGAATATATCAACGCGAGTTTTGAATTTCACTTTAACTGTTTGGGATTCCATTTTAATTTGATTCAGACTTACAGTTCAGAATGCATTTTGTCCTGCATAAGAATCCATTTCCAGAACACTGGTTAACTAAACTTCTTCCAATCAAGGGGTCTAGTTTAGCGTCATACAAATATAATTGCAGCACTCATTAATCTGCTCTATATTTTATCAATCTTTTGCAGATAATTTAAATACGTATTCTACTCACAGTGATGTACAAAAAATAAAAAATGCCGTAGTAGAAAAGTGCTACTTCTGTTCATCTCCCATTTATCCGCAGGACACTGAATGTGTGCTTTGTGAGGAATAGATAGCAAAATGTTTCGATTTTGTCGATCGAAATGTAAAGAAATCATTTTCTAAGAAAAAGGGAAAGAAAGTCCAAGGAATGGTTAGATGGACAAAAGCTTTCCGTAAGTCTCACAACAATAGAACTCACTACAAGAGCTGTCTCTAGAGTTTGAAGAAAAGAAAAAATTGCCCCGTGAAGTACGACAGAGATTTGTTGGGGAAAAGAGTATCAAAGCCATGAAGAGAGTTGAAGAAATCAAGACCAAGAGACAGAATCAATTTGTACAGAATAGACTTAAGGTTGGTTAAACAGCTCATGAAGGAGGCTGATTTCCATTTCCGTGAAGTCAAACATAAAAATTAACTTGATCACAAATCTCCTGCTGCCACTGCTAAACAGAAAGTAGGCGAAGCAATGTTAGAGTCATCACTGAACCTGATGAGGAAATGTTGGAATGTAATTAGCGGTGGGATGTGTCAAACACAATTTGAAATTGTACAGTAACCTTGTTGGTAGATTCATTTTTTAAGATTGCCAGATAAAAAAATGATGTTTTATTGTGCTACAATAGCTTATCAACTTTTAAAACAGCGCAAAAAGACTGTCGTTGTGATATAAGGAAATTTAAGTCTAATTTTGATAAAGTAAAGGAGGAAAGTAATGTCTGTTCCGCCAGTGTAAATTGGAACACATCTGAGCAAGCTTTCAGAATGCACCGATTGGATTCCTGCTGACCACTCAATCCCCAACGTGGTACCACTATATGCAACACAAAATCCCATGAATCAATTTCACAGCATAAAAATTTGGCATACTCATGATTTCGATGCACAATGGAATCTTTTTCAGAGAGCATCGAAAAACGAAATCTCAACTTCGCGGAAAGCCTAGTTTATTAAGATACATTCCTACATATTTGTGTGTGGTGTAAATTTCAATTTCAAGTTCTACCGAACAATTTTTTCTTGCTCATTTTCTTTAAATATGGCCACCAAATGGAATAAAGTAATTTTACCATATATGTTTAATCTACTTATACCTCTTTAAAGTCATGATGGCGAATTTATACATATCACAATGTATTTTCATGCTACCAGCCTTAAAAGTACGAACTCTCCATTTACTATTACCTTTGGTTGGTTATTACAAAAGTTAGAGCGAGGTTGTGGTGTAAGTTTGCCTCCTGAGCACAGTGTGTTATGAGCGAATGGCTGAGTAGTACGGATACAAGTGTTCGGTAAACTGGAGTACAATGGAAGTTTTACCGGTAACGATAGTAATGTACGAATTCAGTTGTTTCAATTTTCGTACTTGGTACGGTAGCGAAGTTCGGTTATCTTATTTTCGAACCGTACCGTTACTATTTTTTCGTAAACTGTCGCATTACACTTAATTCTTCTCAAGTATACAATTCACAAAAAATTTATATTACTTTTCCACTTACACAGCTATGACATATTCATAACGGGGGACGCTGATTATCATAAATTGTGTACTATGAACAATAATTTACTTAAATAAGGGGCAAATTTTCTAAAAATGATTAAAAGCGGCGTAGGTATATGTTAATAAAAATGCAACTGATTCAACTTTGAAACTGAGATTATATGAGAGCTTATGTCTGTAGATCCGTTATTAGGTATATTATATGCCGTTGAGATTTATGGCCGATCCTGATACATCGGAACTGCATTTTTCTGTAGATAACGGAAGTAGTTGATGATAGCCGAATTAAAATCGCCCAAGATAAGCAGCATTCATAATACTAAAAATCCAAGGTGATGGGTTTCGAGTGATAATCTATCGTCAGTCACGCGCGCGACGTACTTTGACCGGTTTTTTATAGTAAAAATTCAAAATGGTCGTAGGAAGCACTGCCTCGAATATACCAACTTCAGTAGCGGATCCAGAAAAAAATTTAGGGGGGCACATTTTTTTTCACACCATGCAAACATTGCTTCACTCAAATTCACAAAAAGACTAAGAAGTGCGTGGGCAGCGCAAAAGTCTATTGAGAGACAAAACAAAAATACATGTTTTCTAAGAGTGGAAATAAACCTTACCAGACAGGACAAATGTAACCTGAGCGCCGGCAGCCCAGCTGAAATATTTTGTAAACAAATTGAATACAAAATTTTCACTTTAAAGGCTAAATGCTAGAAATAAAGGGGGAGGGATGGGGGTATTGGGAAAAAAAAAACATAAATCGGGGAACAAAAAATAATATTGAGCGCAACCGCAGGTTCGCGCTGAACAAATATCATGTCAAATTAATAATAAATTTAAACAAACGTCTCCCCCCGTGACCAACTTTGCTCAACTAATTAACCTGTAATCCCGGCTAATATCGTTTTTTTATTTTGTACTCTGACACGCAACACAAGTAGTTAGGCAGAGACAGAGTAACAGCCAGAACATTTAAAGATAGGATACTTAGTAGCTGTTTTAGACTTTGAGCGTTCTGAGATTGATGCTCATCTTAATTAGCGATATATATTTGTTTAAAACAAACCAAGTCGCGAGATAGACAACGAGGCCATGTCGGACATAAGATCTGTCTGGTATTAAAAAAATGTGAATAACATTATTCAAGTAATCGGGAAGGGAACTTCAAACCCATGCCTGGTGCAACCAACGAAACATTCTTCTTTGTCAGAGATAGAGAATTTCTTGCGCGACGACGCAATCAGGCGGGCTAATATGACTAAATTATTACTTCATGTCCAGACTTTTTTCCGAGACAAAACTGAGTGTCTTCGCTACCACTCACACTTATCACCCCTGTCGTACATTCTCATAATATGCTGCAATGTGAACTATGATATTGGGGAGGACATGTGCCTTAGTTAACGCCAATGTTATTAAACTGTGGGGCGGCTAAATTTAAACCAGATAGTATAAATACTGCTTCACTTTGCGCATGTCAAGATGTAGGGGACGTTCTACTTGAGCAGTGGCCAGAATTTTACAAATAAAGGCTGAATTGGAACATTGTTGTTGGTAGGTCCGAAATTGTGCCGCGCCCAGCAATCGTACCTAGTTTCGTACTAGTACGAAATTTAGTATCGATAAATAAAATATTAATCTCGTACTTAATTTCAGTACTGGTACGAAGTTCGTACGATGTCCGAAAAAATAATATTTCGTACGGTACGGTACGGAAAATTTTTGGAAAGGTACGGTACGAAGTCGGTACGAAATTATTTGCTGGTTCGAAGTACGATAAAAATTTCGTAACCGTACTTGCCACCCTTGGTTAT
>OZ023145.1:14025133-14051448 GCA_963675895.2 Styela plicata
CCAACATGTTTAACCACTGGTGATCAAAATTCAATTTCACTCAAAGAAATGTATTTTCAATAATTCAAAATATGTCTAACAAATAAAGAAGAGCATATAAACGATGAATTAATTCACGAAAAATAAAATATTTAAACAATGTCTAATCAATTAAAAAAATTACGACAAATAGGAAATAAATAACACTGAATAATTTGTAATAAAAGTCAGATGCCTGAATACAAAAAACGGCAACAATTCGCATATTCTTTCAACCATCCATGAGGTTGGTTTTTGTATATTGGGCAAATTCTATGACTGCCATAGTTGATATACTATGAATTATTACCTCCTCTAATACCCCCTCAAACTCTCCCTGAACAGGTGATGATAAAATTTTAAAATACTTGCCCGATACCGTTATGTCGGTAATTTTTATACGTCGCTGTTCTTGTAGGTTGGGTGACAGTGATGAAATTTAACCGCCTTATAGGATTAAAATAGAATAGAATAAAAAAGTGATTTGAAAGAGATCCCAAAGAACGCTAATTTATTACAAATCAATAAAAGAGAAGGCAAACGAATTTTACGCTTTTTGGCCACAAACTTGGAAATCTTGCAAATCTAAGCGCTGATTTGACAATGAATTAGACTTCGGCAGGTCTACCATTATCATGAACTAAATTGTTTCTGCACGTCCCTGCAGCGTTACACCTTACTCAGTGAGCAAACGGTGAGAATTCATTCACAACGAAGTTTGGTATATTTCATATAGTTTAGGTTAGTTAAGTATGAGTCATTGATGGATCGTGCCGCTCAGACACGGTCCATCTGTGGCTCATGCTTCGCAAGAGTAAAATTTTGATAGGGAAGCTATCCTTTTTACTTTCCCTTTTCCCGGCCGAACAAAATATGTGTATAGAGTTTAAATACATTACGATATTGCGCACCGGTACTTATCACATTGTTTACTTGGAACAAACATTGAAGCAAGGCCAAAGTAAAATTCTCGGAAAAAGTCTTCAATTATTATAATCGAAGCTTTCATCAAATAAACTTTTCACCATGACTCATTGAAATACATGGGCAGTGAGCGGTTAAAAGTGCGGTCGGTTCTGGAGGCCATAGCTTTAGGTCAGGTATTGGCATGAGATAGTTGGAGAAAGAGCATATATAAAAGGATCTACACCGTTAAAAATTGAAAATTACATCTAATTTTCATCATCAGTTTGAACCATGTATTCCAATGAAACAGTCCGGTTGATGCTGTATTGTAGACAAATCCCTTTTTTTTCAAATTCTCGTTTACAAACAGTTCGATAATAGCAGTCGAACCAGTAGTATTTTTTGCATTATTTGAATGAAAATAAATAGAGAATTATTTGTCTCTGACAGATAAACATGTTAAATATTTGTTTGTGGTTCTCCATATAGAACTTTTTTCTTGAACGCTATGCTGTTTGACACAAAAATAATATTTATTAGACTTTGCGATTTGGAATGATGTCGTACATTCGCGGTTTAGCACAAGTTGCCACGGTGACACGTCGCATGTTGGCCGTGGCTAACTCCCGTTGCGAGAACGTTGCGAGTTTGAAGTTTTTGATCGTTTTGTTGTCGGGTTACGAAGGAAACCAGAATTGTTGAGACTCACCTTAACAAGCTACCTGTGATAAGCAATAAATTTTTGTTCAAACATGTTTTGTTAAATAGGGGTCACTGGTGGAACGCACCGCCAAAGCTCGGTCCATCGGTGGCATAATTATGCCTGACAAAACTAAATTTCTGATCGAGACATGCTGAACTAAAATCGCGATCCCTCCCCAACCGATTTCGCGCGTATATTACTTTGCGTCTCTGGACATCGCCGAGGTTAATCTGGTTAAGGTCACAATACACCTGAAGTTGTCTTACCGATGCGATGGTTTTTTTTATTTCTGGTAATAATATAAAAATGACAATACACGCCTGCATTGCTTTGCGTTAATCGTGTTCACATGCGTACAAAGCACAAATGCAAAAAATTAAAAAAGCAATAAGCGTGAGGTTTCTTAGCAAATCATTATGTTTCATTGGAAAACGTTATGAAATGCACGCAGAGCATTGCGCTTGCGTAAAACGCAAGGGTAAAATAAAACAAACCTAGAAAAAACGCAACCTACGCAAACGTGTAGTGCGACCTTTAATCTTACTCATTGAGCCGTGATAATGATACAGTAACCCCGCTTGCCAGAAATTCGCACAATTTCATTGATTGCCTTTTCGGATTGACCTAAAAAAATTACGGGTTTGCCGGTACGAATCCAGTCTCTTGAGTCAAAAAATGAATAATACGTTGCGGCATTTAGAAAAAGAGGAAAACTATCTGTTTAGGATTCTGAGACGGTAAGGAGAATGAAATTTTTATTCCGGATCGGATCAGGGTAAAGGGTTCGAACGACTGGTAAATCACTCGTAGAAACACAATTTTACTAAGTGCAGTTGAAATTTCATTTTTAGCGACAAAAAGCAGTCAAATTTTGTCAAAATCGATTGCATTTTGCCGTTAAAATATGAAAATGTCTGATCTTTGACATAAAGTGTGAATTGAAAGAGCTTGTTTGTAGGTCTAATTTCTTGATTTTCACAAGGGTGACAAGTTCTAAAAGTTAACTGGGATATTTAGTAGTAATCATATGGCATTAGCGATTCGATCTGATTTGCAAAAATTATTCGAACCAGAATCGAATTCCAGGCGCAAACACACCGTAAATTGTTTTTCATCCCAAATTGTAACTTCCTAGTAATGCCTTTCTATTGAAAGAAGGATAAAAAGTTTGTTTTTATCGAGAGAGATGAACCCATTTTTAAATGGGAATGTAGTAGTTTGAGTTATTTGTTAAAAAATCGAGTTCAGAGGACGAGGGAAATTGCACTCTATATTTAATTTGCTAACGCTTGCGAGCAAAAATACTGTTTAGAAATCCTATCCCTTCAATCTAAATATTCATCATTGCACTTCAATATGGGATTCCAGTTCTGATTTGAATGTTTTTCTATTAAATTACAGTTGCTGGCACTACGTTTTTTGGCAGTCCTTTGTCATTCAAATGACATTGGTTGTTTCTTAGGACCTTATTTAGGCCTCGGTTAGATTTTAAAGTATCGGTTGTTTCATCCATTCAGAGACCAATACTGATACTCCCAAAATAGTCGATACTCGCCGCTACCGATACCTCGGTACATCTCTAGTATATTCATTGATAATAATAATAAAAACCTAGTCTATGTCACATTGCATACAAGATGTCATTTTGGGTGGACCCTAGTTCTTAAGATTGTACAGGGTGTTGTAATGAACATATGCATCCGACGGCGTGAAATAGCTGCTGCCATATATATATTTCCGATGTAAAACGATTTACAATTTTTTGCGATGTTGTGAAATCAAATAATATTATTTCTTTTTTATCCTAGTGACTTTTATAACGTTGCCGTTGCAGGTTCAAACTCGCGAATCCATGCCCGTCACTCAACTTAACGTACAATCAGTAGACTTTAACGTTGAAGTTTCTACGCCCATGTAGTCTATGGGGTCTTGCAAACAATGACCCATTAAGAAAAACAATATACAATGTATTGGGCTTTCAAATTTGCTTAAGTACAATGAATTTCGTGCTTCGGCTGTATCTGGAGCGATTTAAAAAAACTCAGAAATAAATAAAAATTAACTCAGCCATTCGTACACGAGTTCATAATTCGACATTTAGATTTTAGACAAAAATCATGAATTGTAAGACAAAGCTCTTGAATACAGGAAGATATGTTTTATGTCGCTTCTTCTCAAAAAAGAATCCTGGAAGACTAGACGGAAAAGTAGCGATCGTAACAGCAGGTACAGATGGAATCGGATTATCAATTGCAAAGCGACTTGGAAAGAATGGCGCGAAAGTGGTAGTCAGCAGTCGAAAGCAAGAAAATATTGACAGGGCAACGGAAGAAATGAAAGAACTTGGATTAGAGGTAATGAGAACGGAGACTTTACAAACTATATCAGGGTTGAAATATTATAACTAACTTGTTCATCAAGTATATTTTCAGTTGACAGTAGACTAGAGTCACTTGCTTCGGCTTATTCGAGTCTGACTCAGATATATATTTTGTTAAATTAGATAGACTTGCTTATGTACTATTACAATTTGACCCAATTAACGAAAAATACAAAATCTATTGATAGAAGTTCACTAGTATTGATATGAATACTTTATTAGACAATATAGTTTATATAATTTCAATTCACTCAACATCTCTAAAATCTGAAATAAAGTTGAGCAAAATCAAAAACATTTTCGGTAATTTTTATTTATCATTAAAATATCATAAACATTATCACTTTATTTCATAATTTTTATATTTTCTTGTCCTATGTCCGTTTCAAGACTGATTGTTATAATTTGCTCATCGAATCGATTCGAATCCATAAATTGAATTGCTCATCCAGTCCTCCTCGCATGTAACTTGCATGTTCATTCCTCCGACTATTATGAGCATTGTCGTTCAGCTGCAAATTTAACACACATTAACACTTCAAATAGGTATACAGATATGCCAAACTCAAAAAATAGAGAAACATAGAATTGCATAGTGTTTGCTCATTTCTTTTGATAAGGAAAATATTTTATTCAATTTGTATACGAAGTTCTAGAATCATGTTAATTTAATAAATAATTTTGTTCACAATTTCTCCACATTTTTTTCTAGTTTGAACCTATCAACTTATAATTACTATATAAAAAAAAAACACTGAACTCAATCACAACAATTAACAGTTAACATTATTTGACTTTTACTTTTGTCAAGCAGGTTATGGGAATTCCATGTCACGTAGCAAATGAGGAACAGAGACGAAATTTACTTGACAAGACGTTGGATCGATGGGGGGCAATTAACATTCTTGTGCAGAACGCCGGTGTCAACCCTCACCCATTTGATATTTTGTCAACGCCAGCAAGCGTCATAGATAAAGTATATGAGGTTCACATCAAAGCAAACTTTCAAATGATTCAAGAAATTTATCCGCTTATGGCTAAAAACAAGACTCAGAGCTCGATTATTCTGGCATCAACCATAGGAGCTTATGCCACACAAGCTTATCCTGGTGCCTATGCAATTACAAAAGCTGGTATAAATGCCATGGTGCGTGGATTTATGCAGGATCTGATAAAATATAATATTCGTATTAATTGTTTGAGCTACGGAGCATTTGATACAGCATTTTTGAAAGAGCCTGCTAAAAATATAGAAGCAAAAGAAATATTCATGCGTCTGATACCTATGGGAAGATTTGGAAATCCTGAAGAATGTGCGGGTCTTGCTGCATATTTGGCTTCCGACGATGCGAGCTATATCACTGGAGAAAATTTTGCAATTAGTGGAGGACTCTATACCAGACCCTAATTTTTCTATTACTTAATAAAAGTTCTGTGTGCTTCACATAAGAGCAAATAGCAAAAGTTCTATTATGACAAATAAAATAAATATGACAAATAAATATTTAAACATGTCACGAATACCGTTGGGTTATTTCGATATAATGAAGCAAATTCTGGCCACCGCCTCAGTAAGATATCAGTGAAAAGTCTATTGGGCAAGAATTAAATATGCTAAGTTTGTGCACGGGAGAAATATAACCTACAAGTTTCCAAAATGATGTAAGTAAGAGAAATATGTTATCAAGATATATTTTTGATTCTTCAAAGTTTCACGACGTAGGTCACGTACACGTGCACACAACAGTTCTACATTACATTACAACTACATTACATCGACTAATTGAGGCTATGTAAGAAGGCAAAGCGACTCTCCCTCTAACTAGTATAAGATGAAACTGGGTTGGTAGCAGCCCCTTCCTAAATATTGCGTTAACAATTACGTCGTGTGTAAAGAAAACAAAAATTTGCAAATCTATAGCTTAAAAATATGGAGTTATGCATCATAGACCTCGTTGACTGAGCTCGAGTCTGCAATCACCATTTGAAAAATCACGTTGTTTGCCGTTGCGTGACTTATCAGAGACGAAAACAATGTACCCTGCTGTAAAATCCGTGTTCGTCTACGCGATAACGATCAGGCAGATGGTGGTTCTAAGTGGGTAGATGCAAAATGAGAATTGGCAAATTAATCCGTCATTGCTCTTGAATAGATTTAAGAATCAACTCGTGAATCGACTTGAGACTCGTAAATGTATGACTCGACTTGACTTGCGACTTGGAACTACAGTGACTCGAGACTCTAAATTAAAATTTGGACCCGTCTCGCAACTTGTGTCTTCTTCGACTCGACTTGACCCATGGCTCAACTGTGACAAATAGTATCCAAGTCATGATTTGGTCAAGCTCATGAATATTCTATAATGTAAGTGTTAAGTACTCTATAGAATATTCATGCGTAGACAACTGTGAAATTTCTCTAGATAGTGAGGCATGCAATAAATTCCTTCGCTCAGTTTTTGTTTGCAAAACTTTCCGGTGATGCCAAAACACAAGAGTTAAGTTGCAAAAAATCATACCTGCACGGTTCAACTACATTCATCCTCATATTGACGTCAAATATATTGCTCGTTTATAATGTCAAGTATGATATTGTGTACCATAGATAGTGCGCTCCTACATATACGGTGGAAGTGTACTTCATGCCAGATTGTACAAACGCAGAATTTATAAAAACAAAATGACAATATAGAAGATATATTATGCGTTGTAATATATGCTTTCAAAACGAATGCAGTAAAAGTGTAGCGTTAAGGAACACACACAAAATACCCGGAAGTACCAGAAGCTGCACGAGAGAATCATGTACATATTGTAAATATTTATAAGATTTTAATATATGTTTACTAACTATGAAAAGCAATCACTTTTTGTTGTTTGTCGTTGTGTGCCCATATCCGAAATATGTCATTGTAAAAATTATTTTGCGAAGATAAAAAATTATACTAGTCAATATAATCGCTTCATCTGATTGAGTTACTCAGGGCAAGGCCTAACTAAGACGCTCTTAGTTTTTTTTTCTTATTTTTATTGAAATTCACTTTGAGCAAGGCCGGAAGCAGTACCTGAAAGGAACAAACTAACCGCCACTTAATAGCAAAGAGCTACTAAAAGACGTAGTACCAGCAACTGCACTCTAAACGAAAACATCCCAAACGGAATTGAACCGCCATGATAAAGTGCAGTGAGTGGTATCTTCCTTATACGATAGTAAAACTATCTACCATTTCTTTGTTTCCTTTTAGATGCTTCTTACGGCACGCAGGAAATACGTTAGAATTTCGTTCCGTTTTTGTGGAAACCTCTCATGTAGTTCAATTTTGAACATTTTTATTCCGGTTACAAAAACAGACTATCTGTCAAATGTGATATAAAAGGTTGTTTTATTTAAGTTTATTCTCGTAATAAATATAATAGAAATTTGCTCAAACTCAATCAGGGACTTTATTTTGCCAAGCATGAGCGACAGAAGAATCGCGCCTTAGCGGCGCGATCCTTTAGTGACCAAAACTTGACAAAACATGTATGCAATACTAGGAGATGAAATCATCGGAGCTTCAATTTCGAGAATGCCTTTATTTGATAGCTATGATGTCAGTTTTTTCTTGTCTACTCCTTCCCGTAATGTAAACGTTCATCGAAATTCTCTGAAAATGAAAAAGAGATATGTTCGAATCCATTTCATTAAAATTGTACGCAAATATGCCAAATGATCGCAACATAAACAAAAAGATTAAATTTCAATAAAAGTGCTAAATACGTTTTACGGTTGCTTCCTAGTATATATTTCCTACAAAAATACATTAATATAGTCGTTTTTGGCAGTAATTTTAGTCCGCGATATTAAAATGAAATCATAAAAGAGACTTTTTCCGCCAATTATAAGGTGCTATGGATGACTTTACCTGCAGTCGCCAAAATCAATTTATTTATTTGGAACGTAAAAAATAAATTTGCAAAAAAAGATAATATTGAATTCGCTAACATAATACTAGGTTTAGTGAATAAAAGGTTCACCTGGAGCTGTGAGAAAACAAGCCATCTTCTTTCTTTTCTTCTTGTTTTGCTTCTATCACCAAGTTTTCTCCTTGGATTTTAACTCTGATATTATCTGGTGTAAAATTTGTAACCTCGATTTTCATTACCTATTTTTCATCTTCTGACTTTTCTTGTGAAACAACTATCTGTTGTTTACCACTGTTATCAGATTCTTTTCCAGAATTTTATTTCGTCAGTATGAAAATGTTAATAGTTTTTATGAATTAAGTGAACTTTACTCAACCAATATTGTTGTACGACAGCTATCACCATAAGTTCACCGTCTATATGGTATTTACTATTATTATTTTAACCAAGACTTTTCTTTGACTCGGAAAAGGTAGATGGTCTTATCATGCCCAATTCGTTACAACTCTGTACGTTTTATTACAAGGGTTCCTATGTTTTCCACATAGAGTGCAATTGCTAGTACTCATTTCGCAAGGCTCTTTTCATTCTAGTTGCCGATGTTTAGTTTCTTTACATGTTGATTCCGGCTTTAATTAGAGGAAATTTCAATAAAACGGAAACAATCAACATATGCTTTTTAAATGAAACTTTCGTTTTTTTAAGACTCAAGTGAAGGTATCGAATAATAAAGTGAGAGATATAGGTATTATACTGTTATTAGTAACGTTGCTTTAAAGGTTCCCTGTTGTTAAATGTTTGTAGAAAACCAATGAGATTGTTTTCTTCGCCCCGTTATGTTCTTTGTAGTGCCAGATTCATTGATTCAAATGCATCAGCATGGCGATATGGTGAGCAACGCAGATTCTGGATTGGTCTGGTGATAGCAATTCTGAACGCCATGATTTTAGGCCTCTTTCTGTAACGGTTTGTGCGTTTAAAACAATCCCTAGTACTTTGTTGAATAATGTGAATGTAGGATGTTATCGACCTTATTAATAAAAATTGGTGATTCAGAAAAATATAGAAATTTCTGCCGATTATTCGTGCAATTTTCGAGAAAAATATGATGTTTTTTACATGATCCTGAACTTTTCAGGAAATTTCAAAAATCCAGAAGTTTCTGCTGATTATTTGTGCAATCTTCGGAAAATATGATGTTTTTCACATGATCCTAGACTTTTGGTTTAAATCTCCGAAGATCCAAAAGTTTCTGCTGATTATTTGTGCAACCTTCGGAAAATATTATGTTTTTCACATGATCCTGGACTTTTCTAGAAATTTCGAGTCCAGTGATATAGTGCGCTATTGTGAATGGACAACTATTGTTTTGATATGTCATTATGTAACAGTGAGATGCGGTACAGTTATCTAAATAATACTCAAAATCAATATTGTCAGGTTTCGTTGGAACATATTATGGCGTTATCTAGATTGACAACTGTTCCGCTCCGAACGATTATTTTTACTCTTTATCGCCATCTATTTATCGTCTCGGTATAACGGCTAACAAAATTCTAGAATAATGATTTGTGATTGTTCGGACTTCCGTTTTATCCAACTCAGTGCTGTTACTCTGATTATCCAAGATCGTGGACAAGAGGATCAATCTGGGATGATTCCGACGATTTTGTGAGACTTCTGCTCGCATTGAACAACAGGTGAGAGGTTGCAATTTTCTTTTTACCCGCAGTAGATCACCGATACGCGAGTCAAACAGAAAACTGTGTATAATCAGAAGTTATAAAGTTCTTTTTTACTTTTTACTATATTATATCTTTGCACTCTGTGAGTCGAAACAATAATACCTTAAGCTTTTAATTGAACTGATATCCTTATTGTACATGGAGCGGTGGCCTGTCGGATGTATTACATCAAAATACCTGGTGGATGATAGTATGAAACCATTGCTTTTTTGTCACATAACTTGACAAATTGATTTTACAGAACATATCAAGTTTACATTTTTTTTTTTCAAATTTTATATAGTTGCAATCAGAAAACCTCCGAGAATAAACGTCAAGGTGACTCAACATCTAACAAAGTAGAAGTTGAACACGATAAATCAGAAGAAGAAAAGTCAGAACTTGAAAAATATGAGACAAGTATAAATGTTCAAGATTTTAAACCCGATGAAATAAAAGTGAGAGTAGAAGGAGATAACTTAATAGTTGAAGCAAAACGAGAAATAAACAAAGAAGATGGATTCTTTTCTCGAAGTTTCAGGTGGGGATGAAATATTTCATATACAGTTAAACGATATAGGCCTAGTACTTTTGAAAAATTAAAAATGAAATCAAGATTTACGGTGATATCATATAAAATAGCGTTCTAATCATAGTCGACATTACAAAGAGACTATATAAATAATTGATGTATACCCTGACACAAAATATTCAGTTTCATTCGCGCATTGTCAAAATTCAATATTCGAAATTGCGTTTTTGATGCGCCAGTAAATAGCCAAGACTCCCCATTCCTAATCACACAACATAACCATAAATAACCTCTTCGAGGTCCAGTCCAGACTGACGTTTATTAAACAATCAACAACAAGCACATGGTGCGATGGACACGTCACAATTAACCGTGTCATTAACAACATAACAAACGTTGCCAGAATTAACAACACAAAACACTGGCGATGGTATTTCTGCCCACACACGTCATTAACATTTTAGTTTCCAATAATATCTTATTTATACCTATAAATATCGATAACAAAATATCTATAAATTCTTCTTAATAGTGAATTCCGAAGAACGATACATATACCTGAAGGAATAGACAAGAAGAATATCACATAGACAAGAGATGCCCTGGGATGAATTAATTGGTCAAAAAATATGTATGACACGATATATACACCTACTGTAAATCATAAACTTTTGGTACGAGTACATCCGGAAATCTATGAACAAAATAAAAGCAATATCACTCTGAAATCGACTAAATTGAAAGAAGTACCAAAACTTACGTACAATTTGGAATGACAAAACAGTTGCGACAAATCTGATTCAATGTTAAAATGAGTGTGTTACGTTGTGGTATTGTATTAATCTGTCAGGACACTTGGAGACTCTACCAAGAACACACGATCACTCAGTTGTTCATAAACACAATTTAATGTATTGAAAACGACAGCTTTTAATAAGAATTATAACACGCAGCTCACATAAACTCCTAGACTCTAATGAGTTTATAAGCACTTTGCGCTGTGGCTCATGGTCTGTTAATTATGACGTCATAGAGATAGTCTATGAATTCGCGCAAAGCAACTGTTATGTAATCAATATAATATTATGAATGCAATAATGTCATAACGATACATCTCCCTTTTCTTATTTTTTGGAGTGCAAAAGTATGTTAACACAATTAAACAAATTATTCTCAATTACGATGATTAATGGCCTAATTAATTTTCAATATATCTTTGTGGTCTTCTACGTATTCTTGAACTACGGCGTAATGGTGGATTTGAGCTTGCATTATGCTGAGGAGCATCTTGTGTATTTCTCGAACTAATATTTCCTGAGGCTGGTGGTATCGGAGCTAGAATTGGATGTTGGGTATCCGATGTTGGATCAAGTGGAAGCGGTTTTGCAAAATTTCTTCTAATAAATTTTCTGTTTCTGACATATTGTACATCATCAACAGATACTATGTATTTTCGATGTGGAAGATTCTTCACGACTATTCCTGGAACCCATCGTGTGGAACCTGGTATTTGGATTCCAACATTTTCACCTTCTGTTATCGGTGAAAGTGATTTTGTGTGTTGATCATAGTATCTTGATTGTTTTTCTTGTCTCTTCTCCCTCCTCTCTTCAATATTTGTTTGAAGGCTGCCTGTCAGCTTGGCGTGCAGCAACGGTAGACGAGTTCTTGTTTTGCGATTAAACATCAGTTGAGCAGGAGAAGCATTGAGATGTTCAAGTGGGGTATTTCTCCATTCTAGTAGAGCAAGATTAGGATCGGATCCATCCATACTGCATTTCTTCAATAGAGTTTTGGCAATTTTCACCGCGGACTCTGCTTTTCCATTACATTGTTGGTGGAAAGGCGAAGATGTGGCGAGTTGAAAATCCCATTTTCTTGCAAACTCTTTGAATTGTTCAGATTTGAATGTACTGAATGAATCTGACATCACAACGAGTGGAATTCCATGTCTACAAAAATGTTTTCTACAAACATCAATCAAAGTTTTTGCTGACATTGATGGTACTGGATCTATTTCAATCCAATTCGAGTAATAATCTACCATGACAATATACGGTTTATTGTCTAGATCAAAGTAGTCCATACCCAGTTTTTGCCATGGTCCACTAGGGACATCTTGCGGTTGCATTGGTTCTTTAGCATGTGATGGTTGAATTGAGGCACATATTCTACAATTTCCAACAACATTTTTGATGTCGGAACATATTCCTGGCCAGTAAACGGATTCTTGTGCAAGTCTACGAGTTGATCCTATACCTTTATGTCCTTCATGGAGAGCGCTCAGTGTCTCTTTCCGCATATGAGTGGGAATGACAAGCCTCTCAGATTTGAACACTAATCCTTGTTTTGTGCTCATTTCATTTCTCACAGAGCCATATTCTGGTGGCACTCTGTTCGTTTTGATATACTCTGCTAGAACTGGATCATTTGCAGTTGCTTCTGTGAGCCTTTTAAGAGTATGTGGAGTAACAGCCATCTCACCATTTAATTTTGTGTTTTCTAGTTCCACACTGAAGATACTTGGTTCTGGCTTGGCCTGTGGAAATAATCGACTGAGAAGATCAGCAATCCACATATCTTTTCCTGGCCTGTAGCGCACTTTCAGATTGTATTTTTGTAAACGTAGTCTCATTCTTTGCAAACGACGTGGAACATCTGAAATGGCTTTTTGAAAAATAGCCTGTAATGGTTTGTGATCCGATTCTACAATAACTTCAGGCAGACCATAAATATAATGATCAAATTTTTCACAGGCATTTACTATTGCAAGCATTTCTTTTTCGATTTGTGCGTACCTCTCTTCTGTCTGTGTCATACTTCTACTTTTGAGTGCAATCGGATGATCATTTTGAATAAGCGCTGCACCCAATCCATATTGTGAAGCGTCACATTGTATTGTGACAGGTTTAGACACATCAAAATATGCAAGAACAGGTGTTTCGGTTATCAATTTCTTGATATCCAAAAATGATTTTTCACAATGTGGTGACCATATAAATTCCACATTTTTACATAGTAAATTGTGCAAAGGTTTGGCGATTGTAGCTAATTGTGGTACGAACTTGCTCAGAAAATTTACTGTATACAAAAATGTACGTACTTCAGACGCATTCTTGGGAGGTGGCATTTCTATGATACCTTGTATTTTGTCTTGATCTGCGACAATTCCCTCATCTGTCAAAATATGTCCCATGTATTTGACTGATTTCTGACAAAGTTCAAGTTTCTTGAAATTCAGTCTCAGATTTCTTTCATCGCAACGTTTCAGCAAATTATGTAAATTTCTGTCATGTTCTTCTTTAGTTCTTCCTGTGACCAAGATATCATCAGCAATAACGGAAACTCCTTGTAGATCTTCCAGAATTTGGCATATCGAACGCTGAAACACCTCTGATGATGATTTTGCGCCAAAGGGGAGTCGTAGAAATCTGTACCGCTGAAATGGTGTGCTAAATGTTGTCAAATATGAGGATTCTTCATCCAATTTTATCTGATGATAACCATGTTTAGCATCTAATTTAGTGAAGTATTTCGCTCCGTTCAAGCGTGATGCAATTTCTTCAAAAGTTGGCATGGTATAGTACTCTCTTCTTATTGCATCATTCAATTCTTTGCAATCCAAGCATATTCTTATTTCTTTATTTGGCTTGAGCACAGTTACTATTGAATTTTGCCAATCTGTCGGTTCTGTCACCGTTTTTATAATACCCTGTTTTTCCATCATATCAAGTTTTTCTTTCACCTTGATGCGCAGCGGTTCTTGAACTCTTCGTTGCTTATGGTGAACTGGTTGTGCATTAGGATCGATGCAAATATGATGTGTGACTCCTATGTCACCTGGAACGTCTGCAAATACACGAGGATATGCTGCTAAGACTTTTTCCTTCGTATCGAACTTCTGTATTTGTTCACCTTTGCTGCTGACGGACATGCATGTTGGTTTTTTCTACATCATGAAGTGTGACTAGTTTCATTTTTATAGCAGATTGAATACCGATCAATGGGTCAACTTGGCAATTCAAAAGTAGAAAATTCAACTCATATGTATTGCCATTGTCATCAGAACAATTACAATTTACATTTCCGACAGTATTAACTGATTGGCCATTATAACATGTAACATTCTTATATATTTTTTCTTGACTTTTCTGAATTTGTGATCACCTGTTGCTTTTTGTACATCCAAACTGGCAGTGTGTTGACGTCACTTCCTGTGTCTACTAAAAACTTGATGTATTCGTTGCCTATTTTGAGGTCTTTCGTGGCTGCAAATGTTCGATGAATGCTATTTAGTGAGCTAGCAAAATAACTATCTTTATTTTGTTCTGCTTCTGGTGCATGGAGTGCATTCGTTTGCTTCTTTAATGATGCATTTGTCGATCTGCAAACTTTGGCCCAATGACCAATTTTGTGGCATTTGCGACATTTTGAAGAAAAAGCCGGACATTGTTCTTTTCCATGTTTATTATTATCACACCGACCGCATTTCTTTATATTTCTTTTGTTATATTTGAATGAGTTTTTTTGTTGAACGGTCATGCATTGCGGAAGCTGTCAATGTGTCGTATGGCTGTTGTGTTGGCAATTCTGAAGAAAGTTTCTTTTCTTCTTCTGCGGCTTTTTCAAAACCTTGTACAACGTCAATGACTTTATCAAGCGTCAAGGAATCTGGTGTCTCACGACGAAGTGCATTTCGTATTTGAGCAGACACGTTGAAAATTACCTTGTCCCTGATTAGTTCATCAACTATTTTGTCTGGTGTAATTTTCTCAAATTCACAAGTTTTTGCAAGGTCTCGTAGAGCAGAAACATATTGTCGAACAGTCTCAGTTGAATCTTTTTTTCTGATTCCAAATTCATAACGATCAAATACGACACTTTTTTTTGGCATGCAGTAGTCTTCAAATTGCTTCAGAACTTTTTTCTGGGTTATTTTTGTCAGCATCATCATTCCATTTAAAGGTTTTGAAGATTTTTTTTGCTTCTAATCCAGCAACTGTCAAAAAAGTTGAAACACGAACCTGATCTGACTTTTTAATGAGTTCTGTGGCTATTTCATAGTGATGCCAGTCAAACTTGAAGTCTTCTCAACCTGAAGAAGTCAATTCGAGCTGTTTTGGTGTTGGCATCAACATGTTGAAACTGGATTTGATTTCGACCCCTGCTGTGTCTGTGTTCATCGGCTTCCGACTATGTCAGTCTAATCTTCTGACACCATGTTACGTTGTGGTATTGTATTAATCTGTCAGGACACTTGGAGACTCTACCAAGAACACACGATCACTCAGTTGTTCATAAACACAATTTAATGTATTGAAAACGACAGCTTTTAATAAGAATTATAACACGCAGCTCACATCATAAACTCCTAGACTCTAATGAGTTTATAAGCACTTTGCGCTGTGGCTCATGGTCTGTTAATTATGACGTCATAGAGATAGTCTATGAATTCGCGCAAAGCAACTGTTATGTAATCAATATAATATTATGAATGCAATAATGTCATAACGATACAGAGTGATAAATAAAGTCCATTCTTAAAACACTAAGCGTTAGTATCCTTCAAGGTCTTAACCATCGTTCAGCTAAATAAAATTATGAGTCTGGAAGAAGGGTTCGTTGCTAAAAAGGTATTGGGTGTTATGGCAATTTAGATTGGATATATATTCATATATGATAACTGGTAGATATTCATTGAAATTCCCCCATGCAGCATGTAATATAAAAAATCTCTTCCCCACAAACACTGATTAGCTCAGATACGATATTATTCGGCCATACCATCATAGAGGGCCAGAAAAGTTTATGATTGGCTCAGTGGGTCAATCTGACTGTATGTGGCATGGGAAATCGAAATCCCGAGGAATAAGGTTCATTAAAAAATATCCAGTAAAAGTCTACGTCACTGTTGATCAGTACGACAGCCACGACATCCCATAAAAAACGTGAATTTGGCTACAGGAAGTTGAAAAAGCCGTTGATTCCGTCGCTCAACGGGTTAACAATCCAACTTTATGCCAACGGAATTACGAAATCATACAGGAATAGTTAACTGGTACACAACACACTAATAATGAAGAACAGATGACAAACATATACTTGACAGAGTTAAGGTAATGCGATTCGTTCGCATTCCAATAGAGTCCATTCCTAGGCTGTTTGGCCGTCTTGGCGCTCAAAAAACGCTGATTTAACATGATGTCATCCAACACATCATCAGTTTGGTTTATCCTTTGTAAATGTTGTCTAGACTCGTTGGAACAGTCAGTGAATAAAAAATACATTTCAGGTTACCGTCATTTGCAATGTCCAACAGCTGGCCTTCTTGCTGTACAGGTAAGGTCGATTCATCTGGCTTAAAATCGAACGGATTCCGGATCCATTTCTTTGCAACTCGGGGGTCTTTATCCATTGGAAAATAGCGCATGAACTCTAGTAAAAGTACTCGCAGGTGACTGCTCACAAGGTCGATGAATGCTTGCTCATTTTCTCTGTCGTTCAATGTCTCTGATAATGTATGGAACATATCGAATACTCCGTTGTTTACGCGTTGCTCCCACAGTTTAAGTTTGTCTTTAAATGCAGACACTTTATCCGCCAATGTGAATACTGTAGTCATTTTTCCCTGAAGTGAAAGATTGAGTTCGTTCAGCAGATTAAATATGTCGCACAAGTAAGCAAGTTTTTGAACCCAGTCCCCATCACTAAATTTGTTAGCAAGGTCCACGTTTTTCTCCAATAGAAATTTCTGTAGTGGTTCACGTAATTCAAACACCCTGCGTAATGATTTTCCTCGTGAGAGCCACCTTACTTCTGTGTGTTACAAAAGACATTTGTGCTCGGCATCCATGTCCTCACACATCTGCTCAAACAGTCGAGTGTTAAGGGGCATGGGTCTTAATGAGGTTGATCATTCTTACTATATCATCAAATACACTATGAAGTTCAGGTGATAACTTTCGACTCGCCAGCATTTCTCTGTGTATAACACAGTGCGTAGCCTCGCAATCCGGCGCTACCTCCTTAATGCGAACAGAAGACCAGACAGTCGGCCCAATCATGGCTGCCGCCCCGTCTGTACACACACCGACACAAAAATACCAGTCCAGTTTTTCCGGCGACATAAGCATTCAGAGACTTGAATAGTTCTGCGGCTGTGGTGCGCTCTCTGGCAATAACAAGGTACATAACATGTCCTCATGAATACCCTCCTCATGAGGATATCTAACGAAAACTAGCAGCACAGCTTTATTTTCGATATCTGTGGACTCATCACACTGAATAGAAAACCATGGCGACTTTTTAATCCGCTCTAGCAATTGACTTTCGATATCTTCTGCCATATCCTCAATTCGTCTCCCAACTGTGCGAGCTGAAAGAGGAACCTGTGCTATCTTTTTAGCAGCCGATTCCCCTAACATTTCACGACACATATCAGTACATGCAGGTAGAATCAATGCTTCTCCAACAGTGAACGGTTTGTTAGTCTTAGCGATGCGATGAGACACCAAAAACGATGCTCTTAGTGCAATTGAATTTGTAGACAAAGCAGTCCTCAGTACTCTTTTATTACATTCGTGGTCACGTTTTCTTCTTTTGAAAAACTCCAAAGGTTTATCCTTTAATTCGGGGTGCTTCGTCATCATATGCCGAAGTAGTTTGGAAGGTTTCATCGACTCGTTTGATAACTTGCTGTTGCAAATTATACACAGCGGGCAAGGTGCATCGCAGTCTGAAGTTGAAATGAATCCGTATTTCAAATACGACTCATTATATTGACGATAGAAAGTCAAAGGAACTTTTCTCTTTTTTCTAGCTGCGGGCCCCTCGTCCTCAACATCAACTTGTTCAGATGGTGTTGACCTATTACCGAAAAAACTAAGCATAGATGTCTGTTTTTTACTCATTTTCATCAGTGCCCGTACAAACTAATGACTCAACAGACGGAATGCAAGTCGACGTCGAGTAACAGCCTACAAGCCACAACAGTGCGAGCGCCATTGTTACGTCACAAAACTATCTGTGGCTTCAGTGATTTACTACGCCCGGTTGGATTTTAACATTCTTTTGTGAATTAATATTACAAATTTATTACACTAACCTGGAAAATCACGCGACCCAGTAACGATCTCTTCGCGACCCAGTACTGGGTCGCGACCCAGCGGTTGCCGACCACTGGTCTAGAGCCATATAGTGAATTATGTCGCCAGGTTTCGGAAGTGGTGAATATTTCACTCTTTTTGTGAGGCCATTGTTTGGGTGCTTTGTAGGCTGCCATCATGGGCTCAAATTACTTTGTCTAAACCTGAAATATTTACTCAGAGAGCTCCAGTTTATCACAGCATGACGTAAAGTTCGTCTTTCGCTGCCACCACGCCAGTAAATAGCCAAGACTACCCATTCCTAATCACACAACATAACCATAGACAACCTCTTCGAGGTCCAGTCCAGACTGACGTTTATTAAACAATCAACAACAAGCACATGGTGCGATGGACACGTCACAATTAACCGTGTCATAAACAACATAACAAACGTTGCCAGAATTAACAACACAAAACACTGGCGATGGTATTTCTGCCCACACACGTCATTAACATTTTAGTTTCCAATAATATCTTATTTATACTTATAAATATCGATAACAAAATATCTATAAATTCTTCTTAATAGTGAATTCCAAAGAACGATACATATACCTGAAGGAATAGACAAGAAGAATATCATATCGGCACTCACTGGTGACGGTATTTTGGAAATTGAAGCTCCGATTATTCCAACTTTCCCCCCTGCTGCTGGTAGTGTAGAAGAAGATACAAAAGAAAAAGTTGAATTAGAGGTCGAACAAAGTGATTAGGAAACAAGCAACGTTAAATTATAGCGAGGGTGTTGGTTTTTCAAACCAGTCCGATTTTTCATTTATGTTCTACTAACGAAATATGCATATCATTTATTAAATATACAAATGTAAATAAATTTCGAATGAGAATAATTTATATGTTTTTATTGAACGACCTGGGATGAATTTCGATAAATATATTCAGGGCAAAATCTTTCATTTTGAATCTTCATTTTTATCTCACTATACCTGGCCCAGTCTAAATATGTATTCGCCAAACATTTGCCATGGACTACGCCTCAGTCGGTGGCGTTCCACCAATGACCCATACCTAACTAGAGCTGGATAATTTAATTCTGTGATTCGAAGCGATCGAAAGCACAATTTATTTGAATTGACAAATAGGAATAGACAGAAAGGAAATAAATAACACTGAATAATTTGTAATAAAAGTCAGATGCCTGAATACAAAAAACGGCAACAATTCGCATATTCTTTCAACCATCCATGAGGTTGGTTTTTGTATATTGGGCAAATTCTATGACTGCCATATTTGATTTACTATGAATTATTACCTCCTCTAATACCCCCTCAAACTCTCCCTGAACAGGTGATGATAAAATTAAAATTTTAAAATACTTGCCCGATGCCGTTATGTATGTAAGATTTATACGTCGCTGTTCTTGCAGGTTGGGTGACAGTGATGAAATTTATACGCCTTATAAGGTTAAAATAAAATAGAATAAAAAAGTGATTTCAAAGAGATCCCAAAGAAAGCTAATTTATTACAAATCAATAAAAGAGAACTTAAACGAATTTTACGCTTTTTTGGCAACGAACTTGGAAATCTCGCAAATCTAATCGAACATCTAAAATCTGATTTGTCAATGAATTTAGACTTCGACGAATCTACTATTATCATGAACGAAATTGTTGCTGCACGTCTTTCAGGTCAAAGCAAGTTATGGTATCGACCTTGCAGCGTTACACCTTACTCAGTGAGCAAACAATGACAATTTATGCATAACCAAGTTAGGTATATTTCATGAAACGTGTTTGTTTAAGTATGAGTCACTGATGGATCGTGCCGCTAATTTCAAAGAACAACGGGCTCAACTTCTTTACAAAATGGCAAGTGACAGAGATTCAGCAGCATCTAAGTCTCTTTTCAGCGATAACGACATTGTGACTTCAAAACAGATCAGTTTACGCGACTTTGCAAATCTTACTTCTACTATGGTACCACAAAGATCGAATTCAGTTCCTCCTGTGGTAACTTACAATATAGAAAATCAAGGTGTCGATAATGACTTGTTACCTAATTTATCTTTAAATGTTTTGCATACTATTCCCTTTTGTGGAGATCAGCATCCACATTCATGCACTAAGTCAATTTCGATGCAAGCAGGAGCCACAGATGGTTTGACTTGGCCACCACAACAAGCTAGTAATGTTAGAGATTTGAATCTACGATCTGTTCCAAATGTTTCACAAGTATCGAATAATTTTAGTTACTCTGCTAATAATTTTCATGATTGTTTACCCAGTAATAATGTTAACACTGCTGCAATTTTTACCCCTAGTCGGTCTGTGGGGTCGGTGCAACATAGTTCTATGATTTCAAGTCCACAACAGCTAATAGCACCAATTGCTGCTATGAGTATGGGTCCTCATTTGCTACCAGTTAACTCATATTCAAGTATGAATGTTGTTCAGTCTAGCATGGCTCATAGCACTGGGATTTATCGCTTCACACCCATACATAATATAGGAAACTCCTACGATATAGGTTGTGTTTTTCCTCGTGACGGTTTAGCTAGTATAGGTCCAAAAGTTTGTTATCAGAATCAGCCTATGTATTCAAACATGCAGCAGCAGGTCACGTCAATCATTTCGCCAACCAGACCTTATTATTCTGGTATTCCACAATCTAATATTTCCAGCGCTTTACGCACTTTCACTGCCACTGTTTCCTCAACCTTGCTACGTATGAATAGCCCACAGTTAACCCCTCATAGCCTTATGAGGCAACGCCTTTTCTTGATCCCCACATTGCTCATTATAATCCTTCGTATTCATTTCCTACTCATCAAGCTGCAAGCAAAGATGATCTGTATTTACTTGGTAGAAATACACAGCAGGATTTTCGCTTACCACTCTTGATAGGGTAGAATTTAAAGGTGATCCATTAGAATATCACGCGTTTATAAGGTCATTTTACAATACGATTGGTCGTCTTACGTCTGATCCCTCGACACTTTTGGCACAATTACTTGCTCACTGCAAGGGTGAAGCATACGAAGTTATCGAACATTTGCGAATGTCTGATAACCCAGCTGAGGCTTACAATGCTGCAAGAGAAACGTTGGAATTTCATTTTGGCAATAGATCACTGATTATTAATGCATTTATTCAACAACTTACTGAGGGACCGAAAATACGCACAAATGATGTTAAAGGACTTTGCAAATTGTCTTCTCAAATGGGAAATTGCGCTATCGTATTTCACGATTGGGATGCTGGGAGCTTGCTTGATGCTCCAGCCTATCTTACTGCTATTTTTAAACGTTTACCGCCTAATATGCGTACTGACTATGTTATGAATGGGTCATGGACATCCTTCGCAATTCCTTCATTCAGTCATTTACTCAAATTCTTTGAATCCAGAGCACGGCTGTATAATACCTTTTATGATCGTGCTTTGGTTGATTTATCTTCACGACCTGTGGGTCAAAACAACAGGCGTATTTCTAAATTTTCTACATATGCAGCATTCAATATGTCGAAGCAAGATAACGCTTTGAGTAAGCAGAATTATCATAAACATGTACCCTTTAACAGGAGTATTGACTCTATTGTGACTTGTTATCTCTGCAAAGGTTATGCGTTGCTCAAAGTTTAAAGAAAAAATCGTCACTGACAGGCGACTGTTTATTAAGGAACAGTCAATTTGCTTCAATTGCATGTCTTCGAATAGACATTATGCTAGTAGTTGTCCTTCAGAGAAAAGATGTTTGATTGAAGGGTGTGGTAAGCTTCATCATACTCTGTTGCACATGAAGCAAGTGACTAAACCACCTGCATACTTCGCGTTCTGAGGAACCATCATCATCACAGACACCTAAACCTGATGCGGCAACTCCTGTTACTTCTATGTCCATCCTTGATCCCTTATGTCCAGTGAGGCTAATGGCCGTCGCCGTCGAACAAAGTCGACCCGATAATACAGGCAAAAGGACAACTATTGCTTTCTTAGATTTAGGATCACAGAGATCTTTCTGCTCTACAGAATTAGCAAAATCACTTGGGATTTCTGGTAAGCCAGAACGTTGTGTGGTGCGCTCTACGAATGGTGTCAGTATTCACACTGGCAAAAGAATTCCATTTCGCATTAATGGCATCAATAACACTGACATTGTTAAGGTACAGAATGCTTTGACTTTTGACAAAATTCCTGATGTTAGAGATTCACTGCCAAAACCTGACATAATTCACAAATATCCACATCTCCGTGAGGTGGAATTTCCTAATATTGATGGAAAAGTCGAACTCTTAATTGGTGCTGATGCTCTGGGTGGCTGCCCATTCTTTGACTCAAGAGTTGGTCCGCCTGGTACTCCAGGGGCTCTTCTCCTATCTCTTGGATGGTGTCTTTATGGCAGGGATCCTTTAATGGTTACAACAAATAATTTGACAAACTATATTGAAACTTCTGTGCCAATGATATCGGATGACAGTAGATTTGATTCACAAAGTGATGTTGCTGTTAACTTCATTTCTACTACATTTCCAATTTCTGACACACGTCTTTTATGTAATGATTGTGTTTCCCCAGTTACTGATTTGTCGCAAGATGACAATTTATGAAGATGAAGATAGAATTTATGAGATGAAAATAGTTTACAAGATACAGACGATGCAACTGATGGATTTGAAAAAAACCTTGCATGCGTTATTATCATATTAATGTTAATGATTTTTACGTAAATAAATTTACTCATGAAGTTGTTTCTGATTTCTTCTTTCTATGCTCTGCTATGGGTGGCACTCTTGAAGAAGAAAGTACTAAACCTGAAATATCTATCTGTCAAATTTGTGGAAAAGACTTTCCTGATTTGAATGAAGATCCATTTACTACTCAACCATCACTCGATGATGAAAGAGCAACTAAGATTATGAACGACACTCTAAAGCGTGTCAATAGCCGTTTACAAATTGGTTTGCTGTGGAAGTTTGACGATATTAAATTATCTTACAATTATGTTATGGCTGTGCGCTGATTATTGTCAGTCACACCTAGAATGGAGAGGGATGCTGATTTTGCGACTAAATACATTGAAAAGATGGATGAGTACACAAGAAATGGCTATGCAGAATTGATACCCGATGATGAATTGGCACCGACAAATAGAACGTGGTTCATACCGCATCATGCTACACGACAGTCGAAATTCCGTATTGTCTTTGACGGTTCAGCGGAGTTTGATGGGACGTCTTTAAACAAGAATTTATTAACTGGACCTGATTTCAATAACTCCCTTGTTGGAGTTTTGTTGCGTTTCCGCCTGAACCCCATTGCAGTTTCATGTGACAAATATTTCATAGAATACTTGTCAAAACGGAAGACACGGAGTCATTACGATTCTTATGGTACTCCTCACATGATATTGCACAGCCTATTGCTCAATTTAGAATGCTTTCTCATGCATTTGGGACTTCTTGTTCTCCGTCAATTGCCTCATTTGCTATCAGGCAAGTCGTAAGAGACAATCTATCAAATGCTGACTCTGAAACCGTTCAATGTATATTTTCTAACTTTATGTAGATGACGGACTTTACTCCAGAGAAACAGTGTCTGAACCTTCTGTTTAGTGCAACAGACAACTGAATTGCTTGCTACAGGTGGTTTCCATTTACCTAAATTTCTGAGCAATGAACCACAAGTTCTGGAGTCTGTTCCGAATCAGGATAAAGCTCCCGTAACCCATGAATTATAATTGGGAGACGACGCGCTTAGTTGTACTCTCGGATTGAATTGGAATGCGACTACTAATCAATTTATTGTAATTGTCAATATCAGTGAACGACCGCCTACTCGTCGTGGTATACTTTCTATGGTATCCCAAATATTCGACCCTCTTGGTTATGTTCAACCATTTGTGCTGATTGCCAGGATGATATTACAAGATCTGTGTTATGAAGAATTTCACTGGGATGATTTAATTGTTGGACCTCTCAAACAGAAATGGGAAACTTGGATTTCAAAGCTACCAGATTTGAATGGACTTTCATTCTCACGTTGTTATAGACCTGCTGGATTCGTCCCTACTTCTTACCAATTGCATGTTTTCTGTGACGCAAGTACATTTGCTTACGGTACTTGTGCTTACTTAAGAATGATTGATAATACAGGAAATATGCATGTAACGTTTGTGAAAGGTTCGTCAAGAGTAGCGCCAAAGAAAGTTATCACAATTCCACGATTAGAACTGACTGCTGCTGTTTCTGCGACGAAGTTGGCTCGATGTATAAAATTGGAATTACCTGACCTGATAACTGATGTGTTCTTCTATACAGATTCGATGACAGTTCTGAGAATGATTAATAAGAGATCAGAGCGTTTTAAAACTTTTGTTGCAAATCGCCTAAATACAATTCGCTCACTTTCTGAACCAAGTCAGTGGTATCACGTTGACACTAAGTCAAATCCAGCTGACATAGCAAGCCGCGGAATGATGCCCGACAAGCAAGGGTGGCAGTACGGTACGGTACGAAATTTTTATCGTACTTCGAACTAGCAAAATAATTTCGTACCGAACTTCGTACCGTACCTTTCGAAAATTTTTCGTACCGTACCGTACGATATTATTTTTTCCGTACATCGTACCGAACTTCGTACCAGTACGAAATTAAGTTCGATTAATATTTTTCATTTATCGTACCAAATTTCGTACCAGTACGAAAACAGGTACGATTCGCTGGGCAGCAATTTCGTACCGTACCAACTACCAATGTCCAAATCAGCTTTATTTGGAGGATCTGGCTACCGCAAGAAACGTCACCAACATCTTACATCAAAGTGATGCAGTTTATGATATCAGGTTTAAAATCCAGGACAGTGAAACATGCGCGTAATTAAGCATATGTCACCCCAATATCATTGTTCAAATTGCGTATAATATGAGAATGGTAGACCGGTGGTGATAAATGGTAGTAGGATGAGCACAGTTTTCGCGAAAAAATCTTGCATTGTGTCGTCACAAGAAATTATATCTCGACAAAAGAATGTTCGTTGTGCACCACACATGGGTTTCGTGCGGTCTCATTCGAAGGCATGGTTATAAGTACATTTTGAATCTGGTATTTCTGGTGCAATTTACGTTCTCTTCACATTACTGAATAATGCTATTTATTTTTTCCTACCAGACAGACGTATTCCCGACATGCCATTGTCTATATATTGTGACTTGGCTGTGTTTTACAAAATATATCTTCAATTTAAGATGAACATCAGCTAACATTCAACTCAAAACAGCCTAAATATATCTTTATATTCTGATGTTTCTGCTCTGATAATATACTGCGTGTCAGAGTACAAACAAAACGTAATAGCGGTGGTTACTGGATAGTTTAGTTGCATAGTTGGTCAGGGGGAGAAAGTTTTTAATTTAATTTTCATAAAATTTTCGCACGCCTGCGTTGCGCAATATTCCCTGATTAATTTTGTATATTTCGTAGCATTTACCCTTTAAAGTGAAAATTTTTATTCAATTTCTATAAAACTTTCAGCGGGCTTCCGGCTCGCAGATACATGTTCCGGTGTGGTAATGTTTATTTCACTCTTAAAACATGTATTTTTGTTTCGTTCTTAATGAATTTTGGCCGCCTCCAGCACCCTAATTTTTCTGTAAATTTGAAAGCCTGTGTTTGCATATTGGAAAAAATGTGCCCCCCCCCTTTTTTTTTCTGTATCCGCTATTGTAGTTGATATATTCGGGCACCGTTATAACACCGTGATTTTTAGTATTATGAATGCTGCTTATCTTGTCGATTTTAATTGGGCTATCGCAACTTTCGTTATCACAGAAAAATGCATTCAGATCAAGACGTCATATATCAGCGGCCTATATGTGTTTCCACGCAATCACAAAGTTTTACACCAGTACAGTAAAACCGATATACGACATACCTCATCTAATCAGTTCAAGTGAATCAGTTGCATTTTTATTACCATACCTGCGCCGCTTTTAATCATTTTAAAATTGCCCTTTAGTTACCACATTCTTTGATAGACACAATTGATA
>OZ023145.1:14051548-14064589 GCA_963675895.2 Styela plicata
TGTAGTAATTAGTTATATATTTATATTAGTTGTATGTTAAACTAAAAAAGCACAAACATAAAATTTCAACTGCAAACATTTACGTGTTTTAATATGTACTGTTTAGTTGAAAAAAAGCTTCACGCTGTTCAAGTATTTTATTAGAATTTTTTTATTGAAATTCTCTCTGAGCAAGGCCTCGTTAACGTATGTCCACCACTCAACCCAGGGTGTAATAACTAGATCAAGCTGAGCCGAACAGGAAAGATCATATTTTTTCAACAACTCTATATCCCTGTCCGCCTATAAGTGGCCGCTAGGACAAGGCCTTGATCATGGTGTTCCACTCCAAGAAGTGGCATAAAAACTTCCAACTTAAGCTCCTCCTCAACAATCTCCTTTGATGCATAAGGTAAGACGTCTTTAGATCCAATGTTACTGTTTTCTGCGAAATAAACTTTCTTACAATTACAATTATGTATATAATTATGCATACACATGTGTATAATCTTGATTAGTTGTTTCACGATACAGGTTTAGCATAATAAATCGTACTAATAGCAGAATAAATGTGAGTTCTGCTCACGCATGTGTATATATTCTATTCAACCCATCCACGATATAGTAATCATTAACAGTGCTTTTGACTAATACAAAAAGAGTGTTCGTCATGATTGAGTGATTATTTTTGCCTAATTTACAAGGCTGTCTTCTTAAATAAAATAATAATTTGCTGCAATTATATGCATTGAAAGAATTAGAATGTACAACGATCGATTTTATCGCTACTTTGTTTTCGTTTTTTTCCGCGCGCGACAACACTGTACTTCATTCATAGCTGAAGCCGTTTAGGCTCAGAGTTAGAATCGACATCGTAAAGTATGGCACCGCTATGATTGATTCCGAACTTCAGCTATCAAATAAAACAAATTTAATACACCATCTTGAATCCAAGTGCAGACATAAGACATACCATTGTCCTGGTAGATACAACTTTTCCGCAGTCAAGTACGACGAAATATACGAGCGTTCGTGCATAAAATGAAATATAATACACGATCCTGAGTTTAAGTGCAGGAATAGTATATACCATTGCTACCATACCATTGTTCTGATAAATGGAACTTATCCGCAGTCAAGCAAAACAAAATATGTGAAGCCTAAGTATAAATTAACAAGCAATCCCTGGCTGCAATTTTGTACACATAAGTCACATGAAAGTTGTGCACTAAGCTTCTAACTCCCTCAAATGTATTTGAAATAAAATGTTATGAAAACAGCTAGAGAATTCATTCAACATAAAACTGCCTAAAATCTTTAGGTAAGTATAGATGTTTTATTCGTAGTTTATATGTTCATTCCAAGAGCTCTAACTTTGCTTTTATAAGGCGAAAATCCACTATGAAACGTAGTAGCAATTCCACTATATACGAAAGATACCCAAAAGAAAACTAAACTGGAGTAATAAAGAATTGAGATGTTCTAACTGATCTGTGCGATGTTAAACCGCTCTACCACGGACCAGAACAATATATTGGCATTAAATCATATTCTCATTACGTTGGCTATTGTTTTACTGTAAACTACAGGAAATGAGAGTGTGGCAAACAATCTCTCATAACTCGTTTTAAACTAAATTTCAAAATATGCTTGCTTTCCCGATCTTTATGACCAGTTTTATTCATTATTTTTTTAGTTATCTTTTTCGTCTACTATGCTGATTAAGTCGAATTGAATATGATGTATTAAAACCTAGAATTCTCCTAAAGACAATATTGTGCTGTAGCTGTCAAAAATATGAGCCAGATTTTACCTCTTTCAACTTAGTATATTTTCCAAGACCAAATCGAAAAATATGTCTTAAAATCTATCCTTCCGTGTCGCATGCTTGACAAAATATAATTTTTCATTGGGTAGTCGTTGAACAAATTATCGTTCTTCACAAAAATAGACATATATATGTTATATAAGCATATATGTAATATGGTGTATAAATGAATATAATATACACGTGAAATTGATTGCGCTTTCAAATTTCAAGTACTGCTTTTTCAATTATATGTTGGATATAAGACTATGGACTATACAAATAACTCCACAGTCGTTATGCTGGCCATCTAACGTACTAAATAAGCTGGAGGTAGCAAAGCATCTTTTTTCTGAATTTCAAGCAATTTTTTTTTCAAAGTTCGCTCAAAGCAAGGACGGAACCAGTAAGGAACCAATCGACGGCCACTTAATAGCAAAGAGCTATTAAAAGATGTAGTAACAGCAATTGCATTCCTAGTGGAAAACATTTCAAATAGAACTAAACTACAATGGTAAAGTCCAGTGAATGATATCTACCCTGGGCGATGGTGAAACCATCTACCACCACTACTTTTAGTTTCTATTTATTCGTCTCTTACGACACGCTCGAAATACGTTAGAACTATTCTGTAGCCCGCACCTACAGGACTTATTATTAGTATTGCACACCCGAAAAAAATCGAGTATTAATCACATGTTGTTGAATAAGGCCTCATATATTGAGAACAATAGCAGCAACACAGTTCTAAATGTAAAGACAATATTCCAGGTAGGAACAAGCCAGAGACTTGTATTTTTCCGTGTGAAAATAATGACGTGCGCGATATAACCCGTACATTCAGAAAAAATATTTAATTTTCATTCTAACTCGTAACTCCAGTCCATGGGGTCGAATTTTCCCCAAGACGGGATGGAAAGTAATGGTGCTCCAGGAGCTTAAGTTACGATAGGGTTGTAGCGATTAACATAATTTGACCAAATGAAATTCAATCAATTTTGGACTTGCCAGAACTGGAATAATTAGATAGCGAAATCGAATCATAAATGCTAATTACCAATTGTGAGAACCTGTACTATACGAATTAGTAACGTATTGCCGCCAGGTAGTTTTTCTTATTATTCGCATACATGAATAATTTCCTATATATGCATTGAAAGAACTGTAATGAACAACGATCGATTTTACCTCAACTCTGTTTTCGTGTTTTCGCGCACGCCGACACATATGTACTTCTATATTTATAGCTAAAGCCGTTTAGGTTCAGAATTACAATCGACATCGTAAAGTATAGCACCGTTGTGATTGATCCCGAAGTTCAGCTGTCAAATAAAGGCTGCTATTTCTATACCTAAGTCACGTGAGCATCCGTGCATAAAACAAAATATAATACAATTTATGCTATGAAAACTGCCGAAAATCTTGAGTTAATCATTAATGTTTCATCCGTAGTATGTTCGGGATTAAGACAAAAAGAAGAGCAGTGGTGTGCGTGGGTTTCATAAATTTCTGAGTACCGTATTTACTTGATTGTAAGCCGCACTTGATCGTAAGCCGCCCTTGATTGTGAGCCGCATGTGATAGTGTTAAAAATTTAATGTAAGCCGCATATACCGGTACTCTGCCGATGCCTATATGGGTTGATGACCGATGAAACTGACTGATAAAGCATAGACAGTATCAGCATCGCAAAGAAAAAACGTAAGCCGCCCTTGAATTCAAGCCGCAAACATGATGGAAAAAAAACTTTATAAGCTGCGGCTTACAATCGAGTAAATACGGTTTCTTGTGCTTGAATGTAACTAGTTTGTCATATTTACTTACTTCACTGACAAGGCAAAAATCCACCACAAAACATAGCAGCAATTGCGTGATAAGCTAAAAGCATCCCAAGGAAAACTGAGCCGAAAGATTAAGTATTGGTAAGTTCTAACTGACCTGTATGACTGTAAACCTCTCTAACACTGACCAGAACAATATATCGGCATTAAATCGTATTATTATTATGATGATAATTGTTTCACAGTAAATTACAAGAAATGAAAGTGTGTATTCGAATTGATAACCTACTTTCGCCAATTAATGGTGTTGGACTCCAAAAACCGGAGTTTAATAGTTAAGATAAGCAAACAATCTTTCGCAAGGCGTATTAAACTTGATTTTGAAACATACTTGCTCTCCAGTTTTTATCATTATTTTTTTAATAATCCTTTTTCGTCCTTTATGCTGACTATGGAGTCGAAATAAATATGATATCGATAATAAATATGATCGCTAATTTAATACCAGCATTCAATTTCATAATAATTCACACAAACAATACGTTTTTCACTGACACTATAAATTGTATCAGGCGGTGGCTAATTGTTGGGACCGAACTGGGCCGAACTATCGAGTATGTTCTTCAGCATATTTTCCTCAGACTCGAAATACGAAAGATGAATATTTGCGAATAGCAGTGTGTTAAATATTTTTCTGTTCTGGGTGGGCGGTCTCGATAGCAAAATAGCAGATCAGATTGTGGGTTCTTCATTAGCTACAATTTTATAGAACATATATCAACATTAGGACATTGTTAATAAGAAAGATTCAAAAGATTATCCAAATAAAAAATTTTAAGCATGGGCTCATGTAGGTCGCGCATTGACCAGTGACCCATACTTAACGAAATTTATTATTAAGCAGAAATTTTGTGATTTGAAGAACTTGATATATTTATCTATCTATGGCCCACAAGCGTCGAATCAACACGTGTGGTTAATAGAACAAACTTCTCCAGAACCTTGTATTTTGTTTGGAGATTAATGATTAATGCTTCCAAATTCGTAACATGTAGGAACAGGAGAGATACAGTGCAACACAAGGCACGATGATAAAGGAAACATAATTTTCTTTAAATAAATAATACAGCGGTACTATCCTAGTGGGAATGGCAAGCATCGCAGTTTTATACCAAGAAATTGTTTGTCCGATGCTGAGTTGTTTGTAAAGGCTACATGTTGGTGATGTAAGGCTATACAAAGGAGCTTTCCGAATTAACAAAAAAGATGGTAATATTCGAGAAGATCTGTGTGGAACCATAAAACAAATTTATGCGGGCACACGGAAAACAACAAAAACTACCTAAAAATTATAATCGCTTTTATCTTGTTTATTACCAGAAAAAGTTCAACATTGTATGAAGGACTGTAAATTGGTCACTTCGAAAAAAAATCAATTAAAGGGGCGCGGAATTTGGTCGAAAATGAATATTCAAAACAAAAGTTTAACTTAATTTAATTTCATAGAGCGTTTCAAGCTGTTTTGTGCTTCTGTTTTTTTTTCTGCCCCAGGTCATTTTTCGAGGATTGGGTTGGGTATGTTAAGGTTAACCTTATATCACCAGAGATGAGGATATATCACAATATTCATGCTATGTCACCAGCTACGCGGAGATGAATACTCATTGGTTGTGACATTTCCGCGACCCTCATGACATAGCGAAAGTCATTGGTTATGCAATAAATAGGCAATACACATGAGTTTTCATGCATCTGCATTCACAGTTACATATTATGAAGTTTACAACCCTTATATTATTCAGTGTTCTCCCACCTTTGACCATGTATGATAATTCCTGTAATAAAAATCAACCGTTTCATTATTTGCCGTTGTAAGTTATGGTGTACAAACCCAAGAGTATGGGCTACTTTTGACCGAAGTTTGGTGATCTGTGACTTTCCACACGCAAAGATATACCGATTCATTTTTTTTGTTCTATTGTGCCTCACATTCCCTTAAATACTATAACTTACATTAAGAAAGTTGTAACTGATACATTGTAACAAAATGTTCAAAATTTGTGCACACATTGAGCATAATATTACATTGTTTTGAATTATTTTAAATTATTATCACATGTCCCCAAGTAGGCCGAAGACACTACGCAAAAAACAAACGAATCTTGCATTTATATAACTTCAAAAGCCAAATCAAAGTATAAATATCGTACAATAAAGCTACGAAGCTAGATACGGCAACAGGGAATTTAGTCAATTGATTGAAGTATATATACGGACTAAGGTATACGGACTAAGGGATATAGAGGGCAGGTGCGTCGTCCTCTTATTTAGACTCCGGCCACACATGGAACGTGGGTTTACGTGGGTAAATGTTCGGTAAGTAATTTTTTTTAATAAAACTATTCTCATATTCCAAGATTGTTTGGTTTCTGTATCAAGATCATCGTGAACAGCTAACTATATGCTAAACCCCTCTTTAAAAGGATCTACGTATGTGTTAGTAAATAGTTCTCTTTGGTCACAATGTAACTGTCGCGTGACTCATTAAAAGGGAAATGCACCTCGCTTCGTTACGTGGGCTATACATGCCCGTGCTTCTATTGCTGCAATATCCAACATACAGTGGGTTGTATTAAATGAAATTATCTTCGTTTTATGATTTTTTGATACGTGATTTTCATTGGCTCATGTGAAGTTGACTATCATACTCCCGAATAGAATGATAAGTTCTCTTTGAGTTGAAGGGATTCATCCTCAGAAAGGAAACAATGTCATTAGATCTCGGTATTTGTGTCTCTCAGTTAAGATAAAAAATATTCCTCAAATGTTAATTATTTTGACAAACGGTTGTGTTGTATTAAGCTTCATTGAACTCAGATCATGACAAACGTGTAAAATTTAACTTTGTTTGATTTGGCATAAATCATAATTTTGTTGCACAGCGGCTTGCCCAGTAATTTTGGGTATCTGAAACTTTTAAACAGTATATAACAAGGTTTATAATTTTTAATGCATTTTGATTGACCTTCCATTATAATTTGTGATTCCTTTGGCACGTTCAAAATTGTGGTAAACTGTATTTTGAGTTAAATTAAATTCTACTCAATCCCCTTTATTTTCCCCGATTTAATTTGTTATCTGCCTATCCCTTTCAACTTGTATGACGATTATTTTAGAAAGATTCCTAACTCTTTTCAGGTCTACTCACGTATACCAGAAAACTTCATTAATGGAAGAAAGAAGGCAATTGGTTGAAGTTGCTTTTTCCTTTAGCTTTTTACAGCTTTCTTTACTTTCTAAACACTTGTATTATGTTCTTAACACATTTAAATAGAAACGACACTTGCTGACTCGTGCGTATCTGAAAGACGACATTTGCTGTGGTAGACGACACTAGCAGGATGAAACGGTTTATACAGAAGACACCACCCGTCTTCAAACACTATTCACTCTTGAACACTTTTTTGCGTTGGCACTTCTGATGTAAAACACTTTACTGAGTACACTTTTTACCGAGTACATTTACTAAATAAAATAGGTAAATTCACTTAATTTTCAACTTGTGCCTTTCAACAATAAAGAACCTGGTATAAAAACTAGATAAACCATATAGTTTTATCATATAAGAAATAGATTATACAAATATTTAAACCTTTAAATCTAATAACGGCTTCAAATGAGGCCCACTGGAGATTTACTAGATTTTAATCAAGGTACTATCTAGTTTTAAAAGTGAGACTAGGTTGCATAGTAATATTTCACATAGTTTAGTGGTAAATTCTTCAAACTTTACGTAAACTAAGTTTGTCGCGTGATAATTAGTCGTTTGGTAACAAAGGCGTTTATTGTCAGACTCCAGTAAGACTCTCCTTTCCAAAATAAATCGATATTAAAATGTATATAGAAAAAAGACAATTATGAAACGTAGTTAAAATTAATTGTTTCCTATTTTAGTCTGTTGTCTGGTGTCGAATTTCAAAAGAGAGAGGTATTTAGGTAAACAACGTTTTTGACAAAATATTAGAGCAACAGATAAGACAGGCGGAAAGTTTTGGACAATCGTTGAACAATAATTAGTCAAAACAAGTGTGATAAAACGTAGTTATCTTGTATGGACCATCGAATCATAAACAAAGAACACGCAGCAAGTACTTCATCGGCATTTGAACTTCGTCACTTAATAGAACCAATTTTAAACGTCTTGTAAAGTAAGGAGACTAAGTTCTTCAATTTCAATGAGAACCATTGTTTTAAAGCAAGTACAGGCAATGAACAAAAAGCACGCATAATATTACCCTATTTTACTCCATGGATCTGAAAATGTTTATACTCTGTGATCCACTTACCATCTATATTATGCCCTTATTTTACGCCCCGTTTTGTGAAATATTTATATACTGTGATCGACTGTTTCTACATACAAAGCCAGATTGGTCAAATTACCGTCTATATTATGCTTCTATTTTACGCCATGTTTTGTGAAATATTTATATACTGTGATCGACTGTTTCTACAAAGCTCAAGTATAGTCAAATTACCGCCGATTCAATTTTTGACATCCCAATCGAAAAAAGTCAAAACATCTTCTGATTAGGATGAGTGACTAATGGGTCGCGTCGATGAGACACGGTAGACCTGTGGCTAATGCATGACAAAGCAAAATAAAATTTGCAATAAGGATTGCGTATGGGCTACGTTAAATACGGATTACTTAGGCTAGTTACGTACTACTTATCTATTCCGAACAACTTTCGATAATATATTGTTACATCTGTTATATTTTCGGACAGACATATTTTGTTCTCAGATCCAAACCACCACTCTGTGATTTTTATTGGCCTTCCTCTGTTTCCTTCTGAGACGAGTTTGCATACAGTACAGTACTCAGACGTATTCCTACAAGAATTCGGACGTTCAGCATGTCTCCATTTAAAATATTCCTGATAAGCAGTGTTATTTCTATCCAAGTAATTGAGATATTCTACAACTTCCTTTGGAGAATTGAAATCTTCAATGTGAACATAAGAGTGTGGTGGGGCCACTCGCGCCACGTCATCCTTTGTCGGGCCCCACACTACAGGTACAAGACCATATCGAATTGAATTCCTCCAAAACTTTTCTGTGATGTAATCACGACAATGAAGGCCGTTCTCAAACGCCAAGTAAAATTTATACTGCGTTATCAAATCTTTTAAATTTCCTGTGAACCTTGGACCAAAGCACTTTCCAAACCTGAAAAAATAATACAATTTTCCTATCATATCTTTTTTTAAATCCAAATTTTCTCAAAGCAAAGTCGTGAGATACTTTTAACAGTATTCTCCCAAAGACCTATTGTGCTATAGCTTTCGAAAAGAAGAGTGGAAGTTTACTTTCTTCAACCTGATAAACTAAGTTTTGCCAATTTTCTAAGACCAACTTGAAAATATGTTTTAAAATCTTTTTTCAAGTATGTGCCACTCATGGATCGTGTCGATAAGACGTCTATCCATCTGTGCGGCATGCTTGACAAAGTGTAATATTTCATTGGGAAATCGTTAAACAAATAATGTTCTTCATAAAAACAGGGACTATATGTTGCGTAGTGTAGAACGGATATAATGGTCACCTGAAAATTGAGAATGCGCTTTCAAGTTTCAAGTACGGTTTTTTTAATTATATGTTGGATACTAGACTGTGGGCCATGCAAATAATTCCAAACCACAGTCGTTATGCTGACCATCTAACGTACTGAATAAGCCAGAAGTAGCAAAAGACCTTTTTCTAAATTTCAAACACAACATATCAAATTTGATATTTAAAATACTTTAGGTCTTTCTGGCAAATTTTTATGACGTATCTGATATTTGAAAACATAATTATAGCATTTGGCCTATTCTGAGGCATCTTAAATGACAACATCTCATCCCAAGAAAATATATGTCTGCTGTGAGGTTCCATCCTCGTGAAATCAAATTCTGTTAGACGGTTAATCATTTTGATACTATCTTTTCCAAGCATCTTAGAAGAAGTTATATACGATAAGTTTGTCGGATAGATGACGAGAATGGAATTTGCACAAGAACGCTTTATTAAAAATGCCTCATTGTACTAACCTATCCAATTTTAGACCAACTTTTATGAGTTCCTCTGTATACTTTTTCCGGAATATTGCTCCAACTCTGTTGCAATCGCTTGCAACCATTATGGCTACTTTTGTTTTGTTGTTCGTCGGTATGTTTCGGGTCTGAATTATCACAGGTACAAGCATACAGTTATGATTAAACAACTCGGATTGGTTATTGAAAAATAGACGAAATTTGGTATTATAGGGATGACTAAATTAGAATCAAGATAACCCATCAATTGGGAATACAGTTATATCATATTAGTACACACAGGAAGAGATGATTAACAAGATTGGCTATGCCAACATGATAACCACAAGACCATATGTCACAAATGATGTCAATTGGCATAATATGTTGGCACAGAACAATTAAAACCTCTCCAATACCAGACAGAAAAGTTTCATGAGCGCACGCTAGGCTTAGACTTCAAATAAGTATGTCATGTTTCACGAACTGCTTACTGACTGACATGTCTCTTCTACAAGACAGAATGAGCCTCAAAGATTGACATCACATCTTTGAAAACGCAAAAATTTCAAATGAGAGGATTTAATTACCTTGACATTTTATTTCTTAAAATAATAAGGGATTAGTAGGAACCAGAATTGATTTTAAAAATTTGTGAGTACCAATTGTATAAAAATAAAGTGTTTATATATTGATCTAACCTCCCTTGCAAGGGCATCTCCCCAACATCCGTAAGGAACTGTGACATCTGAATCTCGTCTGTATGTAACAGTCATATTAAACAACTCATCGAACATAGTAAGATTTCTGTTAACTGCTCTGTTTTTTACGAATGTATGGCACGGGTTTTCTGGAGAACGAAACACAAAAACTTGATTTTCGAACCTTGAAAATGAAAAAAAATGATGTTATGCATTTCAGAATTACACGCAACATTGAAATTTGTTATTGGAATAGGTATGATATAGGAAAAAGCTCTCTCGAACAAAGACCAACATGATATTTATCTATAGGATAAACTGCGTGAGCCAAAATTGAAAGAATTATAGACCCGATGAAAATTTGAGAACAAGTATTAACCACGTGTTGTTAGGTAAGGGCTCATATATCGGGAACAATAGCAGCAGCACAGTTCTAAATGTAACGACAAGTCCAAGTCGGCACAAACCAGAGACAAGTATTATTTCGTGAGAAAATAATGGCGAGGACGAAGTAACCACGGCATCCATAAAAAATATTTAATTGTCAAAACATCATTTGTTGAATATGGATCACTGGGGGATCGCGTTGCAAAGGGGCGATACTTCTGTGGCTCATCCTTGACAGAAGTAAATTTTTGACTAGAGAAGGAACTTTTCAGCAATACTTGTGACAAATTCATTCTAACTTATATATTCAGTTCATGGGGTCGGATTTTCTCCAAGACGGGATGGCAAGTAAGGGTGCTCTAGGAGGTTAAGTTACGATTGGGTTGCAGTTATTACTCAACAACCTTTTGTCATCTCCGAGAGAAGATATATAGGCAGGCGTTAATCTAACAACATAAATTAACCAAATGAAACTCAGTCAATTTTGGACTGGCCAGAACTGGATTAATGACATAGTGAAATCGATCATATCATTATTATGTTGGCATTGTTCCATCATAAATGTTAATTACAAATTATGAGAACGTGTATGCGAATTAGTATCGTTCTGCCCCCAGGTGCGGGTTTAGAATAGTTCTAAAGTATTTCTTGCGTGTCGTAAGAGGCGACTAAAAGATAAAAAAGTGGTTGATGGTATTCCATCACTCAAGGCAGATACCACTCTCTGCACTTTACCATACCGTCTCAGTTGAGATGTTTCCCGTACAGAGTACAGTTGCTTTTACTTTAAAAATTGATGGATTTACCTATTTTACTTAGTAAAATCACCACCCAGAAAACTGGGCAAAGGTAAAGTAGGTAGGTAAATTAGATATCAGTTAAACTTGATGAAAATATATTTAAAAATAAATTCACTAAACCAGGCATACGAGATAAACTCAGTAATTTTACCAAAACGACCCAACACTAGTCACCGCTCACTTGATCACTCACTCCATCGTTTCAATATGTTCTTACTGACTTCAAGACTTTGGGCATTTTAAAAATATTAGTTCATGATGCAGTATAATTTGCATCTATTGGGTTGGAATTCATTGCAGATAATTTATTCAATCATGATCCGTGCATACATATTTGGTGATTCGCACATATTCCGTCCGATTACAAGCAATTTGCCAGTTATTTCATACTTTTTTATTTTAATTGTGTTTGCATTGCACGATGAAATAAACCATAAGATAAGGATGATATTGATTTTACAGTATTGTTGGAAAGTTTCGGTTGCCGAGGTTACCTAGTAATCCTATTTAACAGTGATTATATTAAAATACTTTTATCTAGTATAATTGATTTCAGATTCACCCACTTCAACCTAGCTTTTACCGCGTTTTCTGCTTGCAGTTTTATCAAGTAATTTCACCGGATAAAATAGATAAATTTACCCAATGACTACGTACCTAGTTAAAAAAAACTAGGATATAAATGACTTCGGAAGGCCATGTCCAAAGTATTGGTTAAAAGGCTTTTATGGAAATCAGTTCTTTATATCACGCCTGTCGTTATTTTAGCGTGAAATTATACTTGATTTATAAGTCTGTGATTTGACCCTGCGTGGAATATTTTTGTCACATTTGTGGTTGTCATAGACAAATTTTTTTTGTGCAAAAAGTTTTCACTGTTTTCACACTGCGTTCTCGACCCTATGGATCTGTAAGGTGTCGAGTCAATAATTATCTTTTGGGAATGAAGATTCTTTAATCTTCATTTCGACTGCTAAAACCCAGCTCTGAGCCAATTCAGATAAAATACATATAAAAATAAAAAAGCAGATTTTCATAATAAGAAGTGCTTGAAGGGACTAGCCGCACTGTGCATCTCAACAGCATCTTTGCACGTCGTTCAAGTATTTTATTAAAACAAAATTATTTACCTTTCAGGAAATTCTATCACTTTAGTAGTCAGAGAAATGTCTCTCAATATAATGACGTCACTCTGATTAAAAGCTGTTTTGTTGGTGGTAACATAACATCCCCCGCATCTTTCAGGAAGTTTCCTGTTTCTCATAGGATACGGATTGAACCAAGTCCATTCTAAAATTGTCGGTGTCTTGTTGAAAGTCTGGTGGTCGCGGTAGGTTTTGTTAAAATTTTTATTTTGCGCATTCGACTCTGAATAGCTATTTTGTATTTGCTCAACAGCAATATGTTGACGCCAATTCATTTCCTTCTTCTCAATGAAAAATTCCTGTTCAAGAACACTCCCAAACTTCGGCATGAAGTTATATTTTACTGAATACACAAATAACAGAA
>OZ023145.1:14064689-14075984 GCA_963675895.2 Styela plicata
AAACACAATTAAAATAAAAAAGTATGAAATAACTGGAAAATTGCTTGTAATTGGACGGAATATGTGCGAATCACCAAATATGTATGCACGTATCGTGATTGAATAAATTATCTGCAATAAATTCCAACCCAATAGATGCAAACTATACTGCGTCATGAACTGATATTTTTAAAATGCCCAAAGTCTTGAAGTCAGTAAGAATATATTGAAACGATGGAGTGATCAAGTGATCGATGACTATTGTTGGGACTTTTTGGTAAAATTACCGAGTTTATCTCGTATGCCTGGTTTAGTGAATTCATTTTTAAATATATATATATTTTAAACAACTTTAACTGATATCTAATTTACCTACCTACTTACCTACTCTACCCTTGCCCAGTTTTCTAGGTGGTGATTTCACTAAGTAAAATAAGTAGATCCATCATTTTTAGCTGGGTACATGGTTCAAATCTAGGCATTTTTTACTGAAAAAGCAACTGTACTTTGTACGGAAAACATCCCAAACGAAACTCAGCCGTTTTGGTGAAGTGCAGAAAATGGTATCTGCCTTGAGCGATGGAAGAACCATCTACCACTTTTTTATCTTTTAGTCGCCTCTTACGACACGCAGGAAATCCTTTAGGACTATTCTAAAGCCCGTACCTGGCGGCAGTACGTTACTAATTCACATAGTACACGTTCTCACAATTTGTAATTAGCAATTAAGCTGGAACAATGCCAACATAATAATGATATGATTCAATTTCACAACGTAATAAATCCAGTTCTGGCAAGTCCAAAATTGATTGAGTTTCATTTGGTCAAATTATGTTATTGGATTAACGCCTGCCTATATATCTTATCTCGGAAATGACAAAAGCTTGTCGGTCAATCGCTACAACCCAATCGTAACTTAACCTACCAGAGCACCATTACTTGCCATCCCGTCTTGGAGAAAATTCGACCCCATGGACTGAAGATGTATGTTAGAATGAATATGTCACAAGTACTGACTGCTAAGAAGTTCCTTCTCTAGTCAAAAATTTAATTTTGTTAAGCATGAGCCACAGATGAATCGCTCCTCTGCGGCGCGATACCCCAGTGATTCATATTCAGCAAATGATGTTTTGACAATTAAATATTTTTTATAAATGCAGTGGTTATATCGTGCTTGCCATTATTTTCAACGAAATAATACACGTCTCTGGTTTGTGCCGACCTGGAATGTTGTCGTTACATTTAGAACTGTGCTGCTGCTATTGTTCTCAATTTATGAGCCCTTACTCAACAACACGTGGTTAATACTTGTTCTCAAATTTTCATCGGGTCTATAATTCTTTCAATTTTAGCTCATGTAGTTTATCCTATAGATAAATATCATATTGGTCTTTGTTCGAGAGAGATTTTTCCTATATCATAGCTATTCGAATAAAAAATTTCAATGTTACGTGTAATTTCTGAACTGCATAAGAGTATTTTTTTCATTTTTAAGGTTAGAAAATCAAGTGTTTGTGTTTCGCTCTCCCGAAAACCCGTGTCATACATTCGTAAAAAACAGAGCAGTTAACAGAAATCTTACGATGTTCGATGAGTTGTTTAATATGACTATTACATACAGACGAGATTCAGATGTCACAGTTCCTTACGGATGTTGGGGAGATGCCATTTCAAGGGAGGTGAGATCAACATAAGAACAATTTATTTTTATAAAATTTGTACTCACAAATTTTGAAATCAATTCTGGTTCATACTAATCCCTTATTATTTTAAGAAGTAAAATGTCAATCCAATCAAATACCCCCTTTTTTGCTTTCGAAGATGCGCTGTCAATCTTTGAGGCTCGTTGTGTCTTGTAGAAGAGACATGTCAGTAAGTGAGTAGTTCGTGAAACACGACATACTTATTTGAAGTCTAAGCGTCGCGTGCGGTCATGAAACTTTTCTGACTAGTATTGGAGGAGAGGTTTTAATTATTCTGCGCCAACATATTGTGCCAATTGGAATCTTTTGTGACATATGGTCCTGTGGTTATCATGTTGGCATAACTAATCTTTTTATCATCTTTTTCAATGTGTACTAATATGATATAACTGTATTCCCAACTGATGGATCATCTTAATTCTAATTTAGTCATCCGTATAATCTCGAATTTCATCTATTTTTGAATAACCAAGCCCATTTGTTTAATCATAACTTATGCCTGTGCCTGTGATAATTCAGACCCGGAACATACCGACGAATAACAAAACAAAAGTAGCCATAATGGTTTCAAGCGATTGCAAAAGAGTGGGAGCAATATTCCGTAAAAAGTATACCGAGGAACTCATAAAAGTTGGTCTAAAATTGGATAGGTTAGTACAATGGAGCTTTTTTGATAGAGCGTTTTGCGAAAATTCCACCCTCGCCATTCATCCGATAATCTTATCGTCTATAACCCTTCAAAGATGCTTGAATAAGCTATTTATAAAATAATGAATCGACTAACAGAATCTCATTTCACAAAGATGAAACCTCATAACAGACTTATATTTTTTGTAATGAGATGTTGTCAACTTAAGATGCCTTAAAATGGGCTTAATACTATTATTAGGTTATTAAATATCAGATACGTCATAAAAATTTTGTGAAGACGTTTTTGTAAAGAACAATATTTGTTTGATGACTTTCCAATGAACAATTTCATTTTCTCAAGCATGTGGCACAGAATGATGGCGCTTTATTGATCAGTGGCACATACTTGACAAAAGATTTTAAGACATATTTTTCGGTTTGGTCTCGGAAAATTAGCAAAACTTAATTCACCAAGTTCAGCGAGCTAAAATTTGGCTCATATTTTTGAAAGCTATATCACAATAGTGTCTTTGGAGAATGCTATTAAAAGTATCTCACAACTTTGCTATGAGCAAATTTGGATTTAAAAAAAGATATGACAGGAAAATTGTAACATTTTTTCAGGTTTGGGAAGTGCTTTGGTCCAAGGTTCAAAGGAAATTTAAAAGATTTGATCACACAGTATAAATTTTACTTGGCGTTTGAGAACGGCCTTCATTGTCGTGATTACATCACAGAAAAGTTTTGGAGGAATTCAATTCGATATGGTCTTGTACCTGTTGTGTGGGGTCCGACAAAGGATGACGTGGCGCGAGTGGCCCCACCACACTCTTATGTTCACATTGAAGATTTCAATTCTCCGAAGGAAGTTGTGGAATATCTCAATTACTTGGATAGAAATAACACTGCTTATCAAGAATATTTTGAATGGAGATATACGAAACCTCCAAATGCATGTGGCAAAATGTCAATCAACTGTGCTCTATGCAAACTTGTCTCAGAAGGAAACAGGGGAAGGCCAATAAAAATTACAGAGTGGTGGTTTGGATCTGAGAACAAAATATGTCTGTCCGAAAATATGACAGATGTAACAATATATTATCGAAAGTTGTTCGGAATAGATAAGTAGTACGTTACTAGTCTATTTATTCCGTATTCACCGTAGCCCATACACAATCCTAATTACAAATTTTATATTGTGAACATGAGCCACAGATGGACCGCGTCTCATCGACGCGATCCATTAGTGACTCATCCTGATCAGAAGATGTTTTGACTTTTTTTCGATTTGGATGTCAAAAATTGGATCGGCGGGAATTTGACTATACTTGAGCTTTGTATGTAGAAACAGACGATCACAGTATATAAATATTTCACAAAACATGGCGTAAATAGGAGCATAATGTAGACGGTAATTTGACTAGTTGGGCTTTGTATGTAGAAACAGTCGATCACAGTGTACAAACAGAAACATGGAGTAAAATAGGGTAATATTATACATGCTTTTTATCCATTACCTGTACTTGGTTTAAAACAATGGTCCTTATTGAAATTGAAGAACTTATTCTCCTTACTTTACAAAACGTATAACACGTGGTCCTATTAAATGACGAATTTCAAATACTGATGAAGTACTTGCTGCGTGTTCATTTTTTATGATTCTATGGTCCATACAAGATAACTACGTTTTATCACACTTGTTTTGACTAATTATTGTTCTACAATTATCAAAACTTTCCGCCTGTCTTATCTGTTGCTCTAATATTTTGTATTTTGTCAAAAACGTTGTTTACCTAAATAGCTCTCCCTTTTAAAATTCGACAACAGACCGTCGTAAAATAGGAAACAATTAATTTTAACTACGTTTCATATATTGTCTTTTTTCTATATACATTTTAATATCGACTCATTTGGGAAAGGAGAGTCTTACTGGAGTCTGGCAATAAACGACTTGTTACCAAACGACTAATTATCACGCGACAAACTTAGTTTACGTAAAGTTTGAAGAATTTACCACTAAACTATGTGAAATATTACTATGCAACCTAGTCTCACTTTTAAAACTAGATAGTACCTTGATTAAAATCTAGTAAATCTCCAGTGGGCCTCATTTGAAGCCGTTATTAGATTTCAAGGTTTAAATATTTGTATAATCTATTTCTTATATGATAAAACTATATGGTTTATCTAGTGTTTATACCAGGTTCTTTATTCTTGAAAGGCACCAAGTTGAAAATTAAGTAAATTTATCTATTTTATTTAGTAAATGTGCTCGGTAAAAAGTGAGTGAAATTAGGTAAAAATATTTCGAAAATAAAGTCGGCAAACTAAAATTACCAACACAATACTGGACATATTTATCAATCACTTGTGTGCGCCCTAGTGCAAAAGGTGTAATTTGTTTATTTGCCACTTATCAGTACCCGTCTTAGGAATGTGCCAAGCCGAGATGCGCTATGTGTGGGCTGTATATCAGCGTGAAAACATTGTAAAACTATACTCTAAAACTTGTGTAGATTTAAAACTATTTCTCTCCTATTTTAAATTTGAAGTACCCCTGCTTTCTACGTCTATTTCGATGCTAGCAATTTAATGTCCGGAAAATAGTGATGACAACCTAGTGTTTACTTAAACCAGGTAAAGTAATACGAATTTACACGGGAAACTAGGTAAAGTAGTACTAGGAAACCTAGTTTCGATGGCCTAGTGGTTAAACATGTTGGCATCGCAGGTTGAAGACCTCGGGTTCGAGCCCTGGCGAGTCCGGCTCGCTTATCCACGCCCACCACTCAACCCAGGGTGTAATAATATCTTTCCAGTAATTGTAACCCTGTCCGCTTATAAGTGGCCGCTGTTACAGGGCCTTGGACAGGGTGACCCACTCAAAAAGAGTGGCTATAAAAATAAAAAAAAAAAATAAAAGTAGGTAGTCCCTTTTAAAAAAACAGATAATCTAGGTACCGTCCTTTTGCTGCGTTTAACACAAATGATCAGAATATTGATATCATCGAATTATCTTTTTCGAAAGCACTTTCACGATGGATATATGGTTTGCCTAGTTTTTCATACTAGGTACCTACTTTTTTGAACAAACTACTTAGTTAAAAGTAGGCAAATTTACTTATTTTATCTAGTAAATTAAGGAGGTAAAAATTCAAACAGAAAATTCGGTAAAAGTTGAATTAGGAAAATCAGATATCCGTAAAACTAGATAAAAGTACTTTGGAAACAAACTAGGTATACTAGGTTAACTTTTACCTAAAATTGCCAACATTACTGGAAAAGCATAATTCTTGCACATCTTTTTGTCTAATGTAATTTTAATAAAACGTCGACTCAACAATTTTTGAGTGTTGTTGATCTCACAACTTTATCCAAAATTTGAAGGTTCGGTTCGGTTCGTGCTATATAATATAATATAAGTATTACTTAGTTCTGATCTGACGTGTACACCCGGCATAAGCAGAACAAAATATTTTACCGGCTTTCAAATTATATTCGTAAATTCCTTCCGAAGGTAAAAAGGGAGTTACGGCGGATTCTGGCAGAGTAAGAAGTAATTGAATTGAAAAAAGGACAACACTTTAAAATAAACGAAAAAGAAATGCGACAAACTAGTGATCGAAATAATAATCTGGCGAAAGTTAAAAGATTAATTTCTTGGAGCACAAGGACCCTACATTTACCCCGAAAAAATTACACTTTCTCTTTGGCTCACAGACAGGTAGTACTAAATTGTCGTCGGGCGCGTGGGGGGAGTAGAGGGCTAAGGGAAAGCGTCGGAGGCTGAGGGAAAGCGTTGGAGGCTAAGGGAAAGCGTCGAGGGCTAAGGGAAAGCGTCGGCGGCTACGGGGAAACGTCGGGGGCTAAGGGGAAGCGTCGGGGCTAAGGGAAAGCGTCGTAGGCTAGTGGAAAACGTCGGAGGCTAAGGGAAAGCGTCGGGGACTAAGGGGGAGCGTCGGGGGCTAGTGGGAAGCTTCGGGGTCTAAGGGGAAGCGTCGAGTGCTGAGAGGAAGCGTCGAGGGCTAAGGGAAAGCGTCGGGGGCTACGGAAAAGCGTCACAGGCTAAGGGAAAGCGTCGGAGGCTAAAAGGAAGCGCCGAGGGATAAGCGAAAACGTGGGAGGCTAAGGGAAAGTGTCGAGGGCTAAGAGGAAGCGTCGAAGGCTAAGAGAAAGCGTCGGGGTCTTAGGAAAGCGTTGGGGACTAAGGTAAAGCTTCGGAGGCTAAGGGAAAGCGTCGGGGCCTAACAGGAGGCGTCGGAGGCTAAAGGAAAGCGTTGGGGGCTAAAGCATACCTTCGGCGGCTTAGTGAAGCTTCGGTGACTAAAGCGACAACATCCGTCCTTTATCACCGATGTGGGGTTCTGCAACTCAATGACATCTATTATTATTATTTTTTTTCAACACTTTTTTGTTTTTGAAAACGAAAATATCTTTCGTCAAAACTTCTCTTATAGTATCGAGCAATTCAAAGGTGTCGCAGCTAGATAATCAGTTTCTCTGTAGCTCCTCCACTTGTTATTGAATATGCGATTTTGCAATGATGGTATTGTTAGATTGTGTTTATTGTTTTTCGCATGCTGGTAAATAAACTCTACTGCTACTACTGGCTTCTCTCCTTGAGTTTTTAGGATGTTTTGAGCATCTATTACCTATATTTTACATATCATCGAAATATGTGCATTTACATCAGTTTTTTTTCTCATTAATTTTTTGGGATAATGTCACGCAAAGTCTGTGTTATCATATGAACTCTGAACGAAATTAGGGTAACTATGATTTTCATTACCATTGTAATGAATTAGCATGAACAGACAATTTGAAATATTTTTATTAATTTAGCAACTAATGCATAACAGAGCATGAATGAAACCGTGGTTTACACAATAGAAAATGCAAATCTGCATACAGTGTAAAATCCTATTAAATAAAAAACATACCCTGCTTTTATATTGAGTTTGAAAAATAGTGTGAAGATTAATATGTGTACGTTTGCAACTGAGCTATAAAAAGTTACTCGCAACAAACCAGGTTTATCACATGGTAAAGTAAGTATACAGAACTTACAGCCTTTTATTACCTCATTGAAACTGAAGCGGTATTTTTTAATTTAATTTATGCGCAACAATAAGACGTTGTTGTCATTATGCAAAACTGAAGAACAAGTACGTTCTCCATTCAAAGGCAATAATTCGAATCCAATTGCTGCTCAGAGACGGCTAATAAATAAATGATTCTATTATTTTGGATTACCCTATCTGTGGGGATTTTTGTGGCGTGCTCTCCATTGCTGTGGTTCCGACAGTGAGGTCCGCGAATCAAAAGGAGTCCGCAGAGCAGATATACAGGACGGACAAAGGAAATATTTTATGCAAGCCTGAGAGGTCTACATTAGTAAGCACTGAATCGTTGCTTCTGGACGCATATTGTGCAATCGGATTTCAATGTGATGAAAGATTTCTTCATTTGGTTGAAATCAAACGTTCCCTGAGACGACAAAAAGCCGTTCGTTATGCTCTTCACAGCCATATGTGCTAAAATTAGCCCTGAGACGGGACAGGATCACTGTATAACATGTAACGTTCCACTGTAAACAAAAAATGGGTTGTCTTGCATTCCCAGAGCGTGCATTTTAATATCGCAAGAGGTTCGTGATTGTTAACCAACAAAATATTTTTGAGGGTCAACCAGATAAATTTTCAGTTTCAGAACCACTGGTCCAGTGTTTCCTGTTTTGCGTCTCGCTTAAGTGACCAAAAATTAGCAAAACATTCTTGAATACAATCTCGAAGCTGAAAAAAAAATTATTGAAATCGTCACTGAACAATATAAACAAACGGTTTACAACATTTTTTTGTAAGATTCTGTTGCTTATTGTCTTTTGATTTGCCGATCTGATCTAATGCTATATGATTTTTTTTTGCATCCCAATATTAAACCCGCATCAGGCAGGGTTGGAAGCAGCATCTGGAAGGAATCTACTAAAGACCACTAATTATGCTACGAACCACATAAAATGAAAAAGAAGCAATTGTAGCACAGGCGAAAACATTCCGTCCTTCCCAATTGAAACGCTATAATTGGCGTAGTGTCAACGGTTTCCACCGGGGATGCGAACTGGGTAGGAAAATTTCTAAATAGTTCTAGTTCAAGCTCAGAAGTCAAAGAGTTCGAGTTCATGCATTTTTTTCATAGTTTTAAATGAAAATAAAACAAACGCCCCCCTTTTTTTGACACTTATGCAAATAAACCTCGAGAAATATAAATCTATAACGGTGTAAATGTGTGGCATATTTATGTTCACTGTTATGGATTAATTCACTCATCCATTGTATTCATATTCTATGCTGGTGGCATATACATAGTGTCAATTTTATTACTGTTTTTATTTAGTGTAAATTGAAATTAATTTTTTGATATGAGAATTGTGACGGTAAACTTTGCAGTGTGTCAGCTATGGATGGATTATTGAAATGTAACGCGCATTCGTAACTGCAAGCTGATGGTAACTCTGTTTGGGATACATCCAGTCACCCCGATATATACGATATCATTTTTATCCTGCGGGAGAGAAAAGCCGATAATACGGCGACTAATACGAATAATTTCAGAATCGCAATGCAATCTAATCTTCTCTTATTAATGGATAAATATGTATTCGCTTTTATACACTTTCTGTGACCATCCAAGTTAGCCTTAGGCGGGATATTTTAATTTCATTTCGTGATCACAACATAAACATTAAAAGCCCTCCACGTTAAAAGCCCTTAACTCTCGATGCTTTTCCTTAGCCCTCAACGCTTCCCCTTAGCCTTCGACGCTTCTTCTTAGCCCCGACGCTTTCCCTTAGCCTCCAACGCTTTCCCTTAGCCCCCGACGCTTCCCCTTAGTTCTCGACGCTTCCCCTTAGCCCTCGACGCTTCCCCTCAGCCCCCGAAGTTTCCCCTTGGCCCTCGACGCTTTCCCTTAGTTCTCGACGCTTCCCATTAGCCCCCGACGCTTTCCCTTAGTCCTCGGCGCTTCCCCTTAGCCCCCTAAGCTTCCCCTTAGACCTCGACGCTTTCCCCTAGCCCTCGACGCCTCCGCTTAGCCTTCGACGCTTCCTCTTAGCTCCCGACGCTTTCGCTTAGCCTCCGACGCTTTCCCTTAGCCTCCGACGCTTCCCCTTAGCCATCGACGCTTTCCCTTACACTCGACGCTTCCCCTTAGCCCTCGACGCTTCCCCTTAGCTTCCCTTTAGCCCTCGACACTTTCCCTTAGCCCTCGACGCTTTCCTTTAATCTTCGACGCTTCCTCTTAGCCTTAGACGCTTTCCCTTAGCCCTCGAATTAGGAGGAATTCTTCCCCCTGAACTGTGTGAAACTCTGTTTTGTATCTCCAATGTGGGGGACAATTAATGCGGGGTAAGTAGTATGCAACCACATTTCTTTGTTCAATTAGGATCGAGTCTTCAACATTAAATATGATTTGTTTATTTTGCAGCCGAATTATAATATAAGGCCAAATGTCAAAAATATTTCAAAAAATTCGTCACGAAGTCATTATTTAGCACACCAGATAATTAAGCACTATTTGTCTATTCCAAACAATTTGCGATAATATATTGCTAAATCTGTCATATTTTGGGAGAGACATATTTTGTTCTCAGATCCAAACCACCACTCTGAAATTTTTATTGGTCTTCCTCTGTTTCCTTCTGAGACAAGTTTGCATAGAGCACAGTTGATTGACATTTTGCTACATGCATTTGGAGGTTTCGCATATCTCCATTCAAAATATTCTTGATAAGCAGTGTTATTTCTATCCAAGTAATTGAGATATTCTACAACCTCTTTTGGGGAATTGAAATCTTCAACGTGAACATAAGAGTGTGGTGGGGCCACTCGCGCCATGTCATCTTTTATCGAACCCCACACTACAGGCACAAGGCCGTATTGAATTGAATTCCTCCAAAACTTTTCTGTAATGTAATCACGACAATGTATCGCGTTCTCAAACGCCAAATAAAATTTATACTGTGTGATCAAATCTTTTAAATCACCTTCGAACCGTGGACCGTAACACTTTCCAAATCTGAAAAATGATAGAAAGAACTATAAAATATCTCTACTTTTTGAAGAAGACGGTCAAAGTTTACATTCTTCAACTTGGTAACTTGGGTCGAAATGATTCCAAGAAATCGAATCCATCTTGTAGCTTATTAGTTATACAACTTGCCAGTTAAAGAAAAAAGGACAAATGAATCTCATATTCAGAGACATGACTCAGTGCACCTCCAATCAGTTAAGTTTTGCCAATTTACAAAATCACAAAGAAAAAGGTATCTTTTGGTAAGTATATGTCACTGATGGATCTCGCCGATAAAATCAATTCCTATTGAATATATTTTTTAAAAAGAATAACGACTTTATGTATGTACGCAGATGACATGCTTCTACAAAATCCACTTCCAAATTTTTAGTCTGACTTTTCTGATGTTGGGTAAAAACTTGACAACTTCAGACACCACAGTTGCTATGTCGAGCACATACGAACTAAATAAGTAAGGAATAAGAACAGAAATGACACCAAATTATCTCCTCAATTTCAGGCATAATATATCAAATTTGATGTTTTAAGTACTCTAGGGGTTTTTAACAAACTTTTAGAAAATGTTCGATTTTTTGAGCAAACATGATAATAAATTAGCAACATACATTACGATAGACTGACAACCTAACCTTGTATCTTCAGACAACGAGTAATAACTATAACAATAAAGAAGTGGTAGATGGTCCTACCATCGCCCAGGGCGGATACCACTCACTGCACTTTACCATGGTGGTTCAGTTCCGTTTGGGATGTTGTTCCGCTTAGAGTGCAGTTGCTGGCACTACATCTTTTAGTAGCTCTTTGCTATTAAGTGGCCGTTAGTTGGTTCCTTTTAAGCGCTGCTTTCGGCCCTGTTCAGAGTGAATTTCAATAAAAAAATTAAATGAACCGA
>OZ023145.1:14076084-14091515 GCA_963675895.2 Styela plicata
TCTGACGAAAGCTCGCAATAAACTAATGCTGATATCTACATACGGATTCGACAAAGAAAGGGAACGAAGAAAAAAGAAAGAAAGAGTTTTTTACACATTACATGAATTTCAATACATTAAGTAGTAGTTTAGGTTTTCGCGAGAAAAGCGCTCTATAATACTAACCTATCCAATTTTAGTCCGGCTTTTATGAGTTCTCCGGTATACCTTTTCCGGAATATTGCTCCCACTCTTGAACAATCGCTTGAAACCACTACGGCTAATTTTGTTTTGTTGTTCGTCGGTATGTTTCGGGTCTGAATTATCACGGTTATAAACATATATAGTTAATGTTAAAGTGGACTTAATAATGGATTATGCAACAAATTGCACAAATTCAAATTTACAATTCATCAAACAGTTCAAATATATATTTTGAACAGTGAACGCTGAACACACATTTGCGCAAGATATGATGACATGAGTATCTATGACAAACTATGTTGTTCAATAAAACCAATTTGAGACTAAATATTTGGGAAAGGGTTTTGAAATAGTCCTAACGTAAAGTAGTAGATGGTTTTACCTTTGCATGCTTATACCAATCAGTGCACTTTACCATAATTCAGCTCCGTTTGAAATGCTTTCCACTTAGAGTACAGTTGCTAGTACTACACTTTGTAGTAGCTCTTTGCTATTAGGTGGTCATTGGTTGGTTCCTTTCATTCGGTACTGTTCCAGAATTGTACAGAGCGAACTTCGATAAAAAAATAACTTAGTATATGATTAATAAAGAATACATATTTTATATTATATTTAACAGAAAAACGTATGTATTCATTGGAGTATTCACATTGGAGTTACGTGTTTCTTGCTGTACATGGGCGTGTTTGATCGCGGATGCCGCGACTAGTGGTTACAATCAAACAAAGCGGGGTATAATATGGAATAATTTCGTCGCAGATTTCAGTTGCTGGCTTTGCAATTTATGCTTTTCTTGTCATACTGTTGTTCCTCAGTCGGCTCCTTTTGGGTGATGCTTTTGACGCTTTCAAAGAATTTAAAAATATAGACCCCGTGAAAAACTAATTCTCTCCATAATGTCCATTATCATATTCTCGGGGATAAGTATAAAAAGTATTTTTAAAAAAAAATACACTTTATACAATGAAACAAATTTGGCAAGTTTCATTTTGTTGATGCACCAGGTATTTTAGGGAAAAATTGTTGAGATTCTTTGAAACTTCAAATGAATGGTTCAAAAGCACCTTGCCGTTTTCTATTTTCAAAACAATAAACTTTGCCAAATTTTGTTTAGCCCTGATGATACTGTGTCTCGAAATTGGCAGTGTATCTTTGAAAGCAGGAACGTAAGTATTGAATGAAAACATTTTATCCCCCTTTAATGATATGGAGCTGGGGTAAAACCGGAATATATTTCAAAATTAGAAAGTCCAAATAATATAAAAATAATTATATACGTTTTTACCTCCTTTACAAGGTCGTCTCCCCAGCACCCGTAGGGAACTCTAACATCTGAATCTCTTCTGTATGTAATAGTCATATTGAATAAATCATCAAACATAGTAAGATTTTTCCTTTTGACAAGTGTGTGACAAGGGTTTTCTTTAGTATAAAACACAAACACTTGGTTTTGTAACCTTGAAAATAAAAATAAATGATTTTGCGTATTTGAGCAATCACATTCAACATAGACATTTTGTGTTCATATTATCATTATATAATTCTTAAAACGCCTGAGAACCACAAACGTGCCAATATTCACATCAGTGCAAATATAAGGACTGAAACTGTAAGATATTCTGAAATATTCAATTGCTTATCACACCGCCAAAATGAATGAAGGATAATCAACAAAGTTGATTCAGTAGTTCAGTTTGAAAGGTTAATCGAAGAAACGAGGACAGAAAGTTTCTTGGACAAAGACCATCTAGTTGAACCCGATAGGTGATCTGAGGTAACCTGCCGGATGAATGGCGTGAAATATAGACGATGAGTCAGTCTATCACGCCACGAGAAACAAGACTAGGGTCAGCCTTACAGGCGATGCCTTCGTTATGACGCCATAAGGGTCGAATTTCGTCAATTTAGATTGAATCAACATATCCGAAATGATACTACCAAATGAGTGGGATCCTACATTTGAAAAATAATTCAGTGATCAAATAGTTCAGCTGACACGTAAATGGCGTCACAATGACGTAATAATATACATAAATACCGATTTAAAGACAGATTTTGTATATCAAGCTCAAAAAGAAGTCCGTCAAATTGAAAAACTCTGTTATTATATTTATGGTGCCCACGAGTTTGTATATGCGTTTTTTTTTTCAGGAAAACGTACACAATACAAATAGTTCTATATGGTTTTCCATGTTTAATTTAGTAGCTTATGGGGGAAACTTGGCATTGTGAGCCATAGGTATAATTGAAATTAATTTCATATACGCTTCCGCAAAATGAAACATTTCTGGTTTATCACTAGAACTTCCTGCCTGACTTGAAATTTATTTATGCCACTAAAAGTAAGAATCTATGTAATTACACAGTGAAAAAATGTTAAATGATTTTACAATTAATATTATTCAAGCATTTTTCGTACAGAGATCTCAATTCAAAGCATCCAGATTTAAAAATTTCGTTTTCCACGAAATTTTCGATATTTTATGTGATCAATTCAACCAGTGCCTTCGCTTGACCTTTTTTCATTTTTTTCTTCGTTTTGTATACATTCTATTATTGATTATGAATGAGTATTTATCAGGATCAATTCTTAGTTGGAATTATATTCTTAAAATATGTTTGGACAAGCATGGGTCACTAATGGGTTGTGCTGCTAAGACGCGGTCTGTTGATAACTTATGCCTGACAAAAAATTATGATTGGCACGATTTATCTTGGGCAAAATAATCGCACATAAAGATCCGTCAATATGAGTACTTGGATCATAGGTTTGGAGAATTTTTCGCATTTGGCACGAAAATCAAGATATCCCGTTTCAGATCCTGACAGACTCTGGGTAAAAAAATCCTTTCTTTTCAAATGTCATTAAGTAATATAAATTTTTTAATGACGAGACTGAATTGAAGTCCGAATCAAACCAGGAAATTTTATTTAAAGGGCAATTCAGACTGTAAATCCCTTCAATTGAACGAAACTTCTCCGATTAGATCCCGACAATCCCGTCCATAAAGCTTTCTGCTACGTTCGACTTTGCATATGGAGTGAACTCCAATAACAAAAAACTCCATCGCGGTTCTTGGGCTATTTCACTGGATTAACGAGGAAAACTCAAGTTTTTAATGACTTTTCAAGCGCCTGCTGCGCCTGTTATGACGTTATAATTTCACAATCGTTTTTTTAATTAGCATTGATTACGACATTTGCTCTCGGGCTATATGTGGTGCTAAAACTATGAAGAATGCCAACCAATTTGCTACAAAATAAACATCTATTTTTGTCTTGTGTTTTTCTGTGACGCTTCTTTGGTGACTCGCCATTTGTTTTTTATATAATTTTCGGGAGAGTCCCCTCTAATCGTTAATTAGTAAATACTAACTTGAGTTTTCATTATACAGTCAAAAAATGCAAGCAAGTTCAAAAAAGACTTTGTTTTCGTTTGAAAACCCTACTAAATGTGACATTTATAAGAAAGCAACGTGGAACTGAAGAAATTTTAGGATCAGTCATTAATAACACATTGAAAAAGGGGGAGCATAATGAGAACAATAGCAGCAGCACATCGCCAAATCTGAAAACTATGCTCCCATGTTATGATCTGCGGTTCATAAGAGGCGAATGCAAAATAGGTAAGGGAGTGGTTTCACAATGGCCCAAAACAGAAAATGCCAATGATCCATTCGGTTTTGTATAGGCTTCCCAATCAGTAATGTTATTTGGTCAAGCATGAGTCACGGATGGACCGCGTCTGGTCTACGCGATCCATCAGTGACACATACTTTACAAAACTTTTTTGATGAATTTTTCCGTTTTGGTTGTTTGCTTAAGGTGTGGTTGTTTGCTTTGAATTATATACATCTTTGCCGTGTCAGTTATTGTTAGTTAAATTTGTTCAGGCGCAAGTTTTCCATTTTTTAGCATTCAGTCTTGAAATTTCTCTACTTTAAAATATTATTTGTAATTATCAAAGTATCATTTGTTAAGCATGTGTCACTGATCCGTCGGATCGATGACACGCAGTCTATTTGTGTCGCATGCTTGACAAAATAAAACTTGTGATTGGAAATATTATTATGTGGTGATTTAAAATGAATTTCAAACCTTTTAGGAAATTCTATCGTTTTAGTAGTAAGGGAGAAATCTGTCAATATGATGACGTCGCTCCGATTGAAAGCTGTTTTGTTGGTAGTAAAATGACATCCTCCACATACGTCGGAAACTTTACCGTTTCTCATGCGATATGGATTGAACCAAGTCCATTCCAAAATTGTTGGTGGTTTGTTGCTGGAAGTCTCATGGTCACTGTTTGTTTTGTTCGAGTCAATACTTTGCGCATTCGACTCTAAATAGTTTTTTTGTGATTGTTCAACAGCAACATGCATCTTATTCTCATTGACAAATTCTTGTTCAGAAATACTCCCAAAATTGAAATAAACATTCATCGGCATTAAGTCAGATTTCCCCAAATATAGATATTTTGAACAAACGTATACCATGATAATAGATCCAATCGCAAAAATAGCAAATACTGAAAGTACCTTGAAATTCATTTCGTTTAGAAATATAAAACTTATTACCAATATTCTGAAAATGCATAAAAAGGTAAAACATTTGAAATTATTACGTAAAAAGATAAAAATTTTTATTCCGGGACTTCCGGGAGTGTATGGAAATGCATTTATGTCGTCGGATTAAAATTATATCGTATTTTGTGGTAAACTAAGAGTTCGCAAATTAAGAGCTTTTACCAAACAATATTTTTAACAGTGATATCATTTTCTAATTCTCAAAAATGTATTTAAAATAAAGCATTATCGGAACAAGTAGGGAATTTATTCAATGTAAAACTGCCGAAAACTAATTCTAAGTTATTCATCGATATTTTATTATTAGTTTTTTTTAACGTTTGTGACATTCGAGGTACAGGAGCAATTGTATAAATACTTTGCACTCATATTGGCAAGTAGCTATAAAACCACTACATGCTATGTGGAAAGCATTCCAAGCTAAACGAAACCGAAATATTACAAATTATTGGGTTAACTCTCCCCTATATGATACGATAAAACCACCTAGAACTTGTTTGTTCTTATTCAACAAAGACAGAGATTGAGCGTGTGTTTTGTTTCTGAATTTTCAAAAGGTATTTACCACAAAACATAGCAAAACAAATGAAAAGTTCATTCAATGTTGTACTGTACAAACGTTTGTGTTACCAGCGAATGTATCCTTATGATAATGAAAAGAACTAGCGTTAATAATATATTGGTATCAAATCATTATAGTATTATGTTGGTTGTTTTACCATAAATACTAGTCGCATGTTATAACAAGAAATACAAGAATAATATACCGAGTCCTTCTACTACGATTTATCATTGTTCACGGTGGCCACGCACTTTGTCATTATATTCACTTGCATGACTATGTCCTCTGATATTTTAGACTTGATAAAACGTTTGCCCTTCTGTATGATTATGACGACGTGGATTATAAATTAATATTTGTAATTTTCTGGCATGATCCTGTTGTCTCCGACAATATTTTAGCGTAGATTAATATATCTCATCACAATAAAAAGATGTGTGATCTGGCTTCCTGTTTGTGATGTTAGTTTGCTGCGTTACCAATTCACCTTGTCCGTGGTACAGGGCCTTGGTCAGGATGATCCACTCTAAGAAGGGGCTATAAAAATTCATCTGTTCGTTCAGGTAGGACTAGCAGACAATAGTTTCGGTCAGATTTTTGTAATGAATGTTTCCCATCTTGTATTATTAGCGCGAACACTGAATGACATCAGCATATTTTTACACGAACTTGATAAACTCAATTTCTCTAAATTCAGTACAAACCTTTCCGGTTCTACGGTTTTTGAATATGAACTATATTTCTGACTTTACCTCTCCCCTTTTACATTACCTCGAAAACATAATATTATTATATTAAATAATATTATATTTTTAAACTGACCTATTTACAGTCCTTCATACAATGTTGCACTATTTCTGGTAATAAACAAAATAAAAGCGGGTATACTTTTTAGGTAGTTTTTGTTGTTTTCCGTGTGCCCGCATAAATTTGTTCTATCGTTCCACACAGATTTTCTCGAATATTACCATCTTTTTTGTTAATTCGGAAAGCTCTTTCGTATCACCTTGCATCACCAACATGTAGACTTTACAAACAGCTCAGCATCGGGCAAACAATTTATTGGTATAAAACTGTGAGGCTTGCCATATGTTTCCTTTATCACCGTGCCTTGTGTTGCACTGTATCTTTCCTGTCTCTACATGTTACAAATTTAGAAGCATTAATCATTAATCTCCAAAGAAAATACAAGGTTCTGGAGACGTTTGTTCTATTAACCACACGTGTTGTTTTGACGCGTGTGGCCCATAGATAAATGCGAATTCACAGTATTCATATATCAAGTTCTTCAAATCACAAAATTTCTGCTTAATAAATTTCGTTAAGTATGGGTCACTGATGGGGCGCGACGTCAATGTGCGACCTATCTGGAGCTCATGCTTGAGATTTATGATTTGGATCTTTTGAATCATTCTCATTAATAATGTCCTAATGTTAATATATGTTCTATAAAATTGTAGCATATCCAATTTGTGATTGGTTACAATGAAGTGATGCCAAATAAACGGATCAGGAAGTCACATCTATTGTCACATATGGAAGGATTTATGTTTGCAATCCAAGAACAAGAGATTCGTACAAAAGCTCTAGAAAAAAAAAACGGGAATTTTACAAGTGAGTGACAAATGTAGACATTGTGGGAGATTAAAAGAAGACATTCAACACATTCTGTGTTCTTGTAATTAATTGCCTTTGATCTAGCGTTTATCTACCCGTTCGTCATAATGCCGTTACAAAATGTCGCTATTTCCAAATATTGAGAAAAAAATTTGAATTTCCTTGCATACAGTTATCCCTCCCTGAAATGACCATAAAACCATGGTGGGTCTAGTATGACAGACCCAATATTGTCGCCTGGTATACAGAACGTCAGATATGCTATTTTATTGATGTAGCTGTCCTTCTTTGATCTAAATATTGGAAGGGGTGTGAAAAATAAACAAGATAAATATCGCCTTTGAATGCAAGATTAAAACGATTATATCCTTAATTCTCTGTAATCCCAGTTTGCATTGGTGCCAATGGCACAATTACTGATTCACTGAAACATTTCCTGTCGTTTGTACAATTTAGCAATTCATAAGTCTTTATAATACAACTTCAAAAACCAGCCGTGATTGGCACTATAAAAAGCGTTAAAATGGCATTGTCATGATTTCTTATTACATTGAAATGCTTAACTTTTTTTTATTTAACATTTTCACAATTGCTCAAGATTTTTCACTTAGATAACTTTTTGATATCTTATGATCTATCGGTATATTGAATGCTTTCATACGATTAAATTTGCACTACACATACATAGTTCAAACAATAAAACACAAACATAAAAAAGAATTACGATAATATTGTCCTGAATAGCCATGATTAACCTAAAAAGAGAAATTGGTATTTTAAAATTAAATATAAATTGGTATGGGTATATAAATAATAATGATTATTGTTCGAATGGAAAATGTCAAATTGTCTAATATAATAAGTTGTGGAATAAGATATTAGGCATTTAAGTTTCTTCATAGTCCATTTGATTTGCTGGGATTTGCTTTCATACTTTCATATAAGTGAAAATACGGAAATATTGCACGATTGCATATTTATAGTTTTCTATGTTACTGGATAATATGTTCATGCATCCCAATGAATTACTTTTTGGTTTAGTTTTCTTTGAGATGATTTTTGTTTACTATGCAGTTGCTGCTACGTTTCTTAGTTTATAGTACCTATTTGCTACTCTGTGACCGTTAGTTGGTTCCTTCTAGGCACTGTTTCCGGTCTTGCTCAGAGGGAACTCAATTAAAAAAAAGTTTTCGGGTAAGATTCTTGAACAACGTGGAAAGTTTTTTAATCTAAATGGCACTTCATAAAACACATTAATGTTTGTAGTTGAAATTTTATACTATGTTTGTGCTTACTATGTTTAACATAGTATATATATTGTTCAAACTTTATAACTCCCCAGCCCAAACGTGCTCTTACTCATTAACGATGAGAAAATTTTATATCAATATGAGTTATAGAAAATGGTAGCAAATGAAGAACCCATAATCTGCAGGTTTCCTATCGAGACCCCACCGACATACATTAGAGGGGTTAGAGGCCCGAATACTCTTATAACTGAAACATATATCAAATTAATTATTAATAATGGTTATCTAATGAGTAAAGAATATTGAAGATTCGGCAGAACATTATAACTTATATCCTATATTTATTGGAAACATGAGTAACTGAGTAAATAAAACGATGTTGGATTGCCAGATAACATACACAGTATCGATGCAAAATATGAAATATCATATACTGATTCATCTTATATTTAATACGATATGTTTTGGTCGATTGAGTACGGGTATATAGACTATAAGTTATATGGATAAAAACAAAAACACTGGAATATGTACAATAAATATTTATTATTGGGTCCTGATTATAAAGCCACAATACGGCCACAGGCTGGCGGCTTGCAACAATATAAAAACTAATCACTGCCGTAAGGATATCATTTGTATCGTACGAGTCGAAACTTGGCGCCGTCCTGTTCAGTACTTCCTACTCAGTACTGAAATTTTTATCGTTTTCACGATTTAAAATAGTTTTATTTATAACATTTTTATGCATCGTTTCAGAACATTGACAATAAATTTAATATTTATAGTCGGAATGAATTCTAGAGTAATTTCAGTATTTGCTATTTTTGCAATCGGATCTATCATTCTGTTATTTGTGTATTCGGTAAAATATAACTTCATGCCGAAGTTTGGCAGTGTTCTTGAACAGGAATTTTTCATTGAGAAGAAGGAAATGAATGGGCGTCAACATAATGCTGTTGAGCAAATACAAAATAACTATTCAAAGTCGAATGCTAATTTTAACAAAACCAACCACGACCACAAGACACCGACAATTTTAGAATGGACTTGGTTCAATCCATATCCCATGAGAAATAGTAAACTTCCTGAAAGATGTGGGGGATGTTATGTTACTACCAACAAAACAGCTTTTAATCAGAGTGACGTCATTATATTGAAAGATAATTCTCTGACTACTAAAGTAATAGAATTTCCTGAAAGGTGAATAATTTTGTTTTAATAAAATACTCGAACGACGTGCAAAATGCTATTGAGATGCACAGTGCGAGTAGTCCTTTTAAGCTCTTCTTATTATGAAAATCTGATTTTCTATTTTTATATGTATTTTATCTGAATTGAATCTGAGCTGGGTTTTAGCAGTCGAAATGAAGATTTAAGAATCTTCATTCCCAAAAGATAATTATTGACTCGACCATAGGGTCGAGAACGCTGTGTGAAAACAATGAAAACTTTTTGCACAAAAAATATTTGTCTATGACAACCACAAATGTGACAAAAATATTACACGCAGGGTCGAATCGCAGACTTATAAATGAAGTATAATTTCAGGCGAAAAATAACGACAGGCATGATATAAAGAACTGATTCCTTTAAAAGCCTTTTAACCAATACTTTGGACATGGCCTTTTTAAGTCATTTATATACTAGTTTTTTTTAACCAGGTACGTAGTTATTGGGTAAATTTATCTATTTTATCCGGCAAAATTACTTGATAAAACTGCAAGCAGAAAACGCGGTAAAAGCTAGGTGGAAGTGGGTGAATATGAAATCAATTATACTAGATAAATGTATTTTAATATAGTCACTGTGAATTAGGATTACTAGGTAACCTCGGTAACCGAAACTTTCCAACAATACTGTAAAATCGATATCATCCATTCGTAACAAACAGAGCAGTTAACAGAAATCTTACTGTGTTCGATGAGTTGTTTAATATGACTATTACATACAGACGAGATTCAGATGTCACAGTTCCTTACGGATGTTGGGGAGATGCCATTTCAAGGGAGGTGAGATCAATAAAAGAACAATTTATTTTTATAAAATTTGTAATCACAAATTTTGAAATCAATTCTGATTCATACTAATCCCTCTATTATTTTAAGAAATAAAATGTCAATCCAATCGAATACCCCTTTTTTGCTTTCTAAGATGCGCTGTCAATCTTTGAGGCTCGTTGTGTCTTGTAGAAGAGACATGTCAGTAAGTGAGTAGTTCGTGAAACACGACATACTTATTTGAAGTCTGAGCGTCGCGTGTGGTCATGAAACTTTTCTGACTGGTATTGGAGGAGAGGCTTTAATTGTTCTGCGCCAAAATATTGCGCCAATTGGAATCTTTTGTGACATATGGTCTTGTGGTTATCATGTTGGCATAGCCCATCTTTTTATCATCTTTTTCAATGTGTACTAATATGATATAACTGTATTCCCAACTGATGAGTCATCTTGATTCTAATTTAGTCATCCGTATAATCTCGAATTTCATCTATTTTTGAATAACCAAGCTCATTTGTTTAACCATAACTTATGCCTGTACCTGTGATAATTCAGACCCGGAACATACCGACGAATAACAAAACAAAAGTAGCCATAATGGTTTCAAGCGATTGCAAAAGAGTGGGAGCAATATTCCGGAAAAAGTATACCGAGGAACTCATAAAAGTTGGTCTAGAATTGGATAGGTTAGTACAATGGAGCTTTTTTGATAGAGCATTCTTGCGAAAATTCCATCCTCGCCATCCATCCGACAATCTCATCGTCTATAACTCTTCAAAGATGCTTGAATAAGATATTTATAAAAATAATGAATCGACTAACAGAATCTCATTTCACAAAGATGGAACCTCATAACAGACTTATATTTTTGGAATGAGATGTTATCAACTAAAGATGCCTTAAAATGGGCTTAATACTATTATTGGGTTATTAAATATCAGATACGTCATAAAAAATTTGTGGAAACTTTTTTTGTAAAAAACAACATTTGTTTGATGATTTCTCAATGAAGAATATCTTTTTGTCAAGCATGTGGCACAGAATGATGGCGCTTTATCGACGCAATCCATCAGTGGCCCATACTTGACAAAAGATTTTAAGACATATTTTTCGGTTTGGTCTTGGAAAATTGGCAAAACTTAATTCACCAAGTTCCGGGAGGTAAAATTTGACTCATATGTTTGAAAGCTATATCACAATAGTGTCTTTGGAGAATGCTATTAAAAGTATCTCACAACTTTGCTATGAGAAAATTTGGATTTAAAAAAAGATATGACAGGAAAATTGTAAAATTTTTTCAGGTTTGGGAAGTGCTTTGGTCCAAGGTTCAAAGGAAATTTAAAAGATTTGATCACACAGTATAAATTTTACTTGGCGTTTGAGAACGGCCTTCATTGTCGTGATTACATCACAGAAAAGTTTTGGAGGAATTCAATTCGATATGGTCTTGTACCTGTTGTGTGGGGTCCGACAAAGGATGACGTGGCGCGAGTGGCCCCACCACACTCTTATGTTCACATTGAAGATTTCAATTCTCCGAAGGAAGTTGTGGAATATCTCAATTACTTGGATAGAAATAACACTGCTTATCAAGAATATTTTAAATGGAGACATGCTGAACATCCGAATTCTTGTAGGAATACGTCTGGGTACTGTACTCTATGCAAACTCGTCTCAGAAGGAAACAGGGGAAGGCCAATAAAAATTACAGAATGGTGGTTTGGATCTGAGAACAAAATATGTCTGTCCGAAAATATGACAGATGTAACAATATATTATCGAAAGTTGTTCGGAATAGATAAGTAGTACGTTACTAGTCTATTTATTCCGTATTCACCGTAGCCCATACACAATCCTAATTACAAATTTTATTTTGTCAACATGAGCCACAGATGGACCGCGTCTCATCGACGCGATCCATTAATGACTCATCCTGATCAGAAGATGTTTTGACTTTTTTTTCGATTTGGATGTCAAAAATTGGATCGTCGGGAATTTGACTATACTTGAGCTTTGTATGTAGAAACAGACGATCACAGTATATAAATATTTCACAAAACATGGCGTAAAATAGCGTACGTATAAACACGTGGTAAATAAAAACGTATAAACACGTGGTCCTATTAAATGACGAATTTCAAATACTGATGAAGTACTTGCTGCGTGTTCATTTTTTTATGATCCTATGGTCCATACAAGATAACTACGTTTTATCACACTTGTTTTGAATAATTATTGTTCTACAATTATCCAAACTTTCCGCCTGTCTTATCTGTCTTATCAAAAACGTTGTTTACCTAAATAGCTCTCCCTTTTAAAATTCGACAACAGACCGTCGTAAAATAGGAAACAATTAATTTTAACTACGTTTCATATATTGTCTTTTTTCTATATGCATTTTAATATCGACTCATTTTGGAAAGGAGAGTCTTACTGGAGTCTGACAATAAACGACTTTGTTACCAAACGACTAATCATCACGCGACAAACTTAGTTTACGTAAAGTTTGAAGAATTTACCACTAAACTATGTGAAATATTACTATGCAACCTAGTCTCACTTTCAAAACTAGATAGTACCTTGATTAAAATCTAGTAAATCTCCAGTGGGCCTCATTTGAAGCCGTTATTTAGATTTCAAGGTTTAAATATTTGTATAATCTATTTCTTATATGATAAAACTATATGGTTATATCTGTTTTTTTATACCGGATTTTTTATTGTTGGGAAGGCACAAGTTGAAAATTAGGTACATTTATCTATTTTATTTAGTAAATGTATTCGATAAAAAATGAGTGAAATTAGGTAAAAAAAAAAATATTTCGAACATAAAGCCGGCATACTAAAACTATCAACACAATACTGGACATATTTTCAATCACTTGTGTGCGTCCTAATTCAAAAGGTGTAATTTGTTTGTTTGGCGCACATGAATCATTTAGAGCACATGTTGCACATGGAGCACTTAAAAAGCTATTAGCCTTGATGTACCTAGTTCTCTCTGTACAGTTTGATGAATTGCGACGAACCTTGTTTGAACTATTTTGCTAATTTTCAGTACCCGTCTTAGAAATGTGTCAAACCGAGATGCGTTATGTGTGTATATCAGCGTGAAAACATTGTTAAAACTATACTCTAAAACTTGTGTAGTCTTGAAACTATTTCCCTCCTATTTTAAATTTGAAGTACCCCTGCTTTCTACGTCTATTTCGATGCCAGCAATTTAATGTCCGGAAAATAGTGATGACGACCTAGTGTTTACGTAAAACAGGTAAAGTAATACGAATTTACACGGGAAATTAGGTAAAGTAGTATTAGGAAACCTAGTTTCATTTTCAAAAGTAGGTAGTCCCTTTTAATAAAAAACAGATAATCTAGGTATCGTCCTTTTGCTGCGTTTAGCACAATTGATCAGAATATTGATATCATCGAATTGTCTTTTTCGAAAGCACTTTCACTTTCTACTTTTTGAACGAACTACTTAATTAAAAGTAGGCAAATTTATTTATTTTTATCCAGTTAATTAACGAGATAAAAATTCAAACACAAAACTCGTTAAAAGTTGAATTACGAAAATCAGATATCCGTAAAACTAGATTAAAAGTACTTTGGAAATAAAACTAGGTACTTTTACCCTAAAATTGCGAAACATTACTGGAAAAGCATAATTCTTGCACATCTTTTTTTGTCTATTGTAATTTTAATAAAACGTCGACTCAACAATTTTGAGTATTGTTGATCTCACAATTTCACCCAAAATTTGAAGGTTCGGTTCGTTTCGTGCTGAATAGAAGTATTACTTAGTTCTGATCTGATGTGTACACCAGGCATGAGTAGAACAAAATATTTCACCGACTTTCAAATTATATTCGTAAAATCCTTCCGAAAGTAAAAAAGGAATCACAGCGGATTTTATGCGTGGTAAGAAGCAACCTAATTGAAAAAATGATAACCTCTAAGACAAACGAAAAGGAAAGAGGACATACTAGTGATCGAGGTAATAGTCGGACGACAGTTAAAAAGATTAAGGACCGTACATTCACCCCGAACAAAAATACACTTACTTTGTGACAGAATGCTTTTTTTCAATATGATAAGATTCCAGATATACTCGCTTGTCATTATTTTCGTTTTTTTTTATTACTTTGCTTTTATTCCAGTTTGTTGAATGAGTTTGATTACAGTCGTGATTTTGAGAGAACGGATTTGTCTGTATTTAGTTGCAGAATATCTATCTCTGCTTGTATCTCCAATGTAGACCCGGAGACAATTAATGCGGGGAAAGTAGTACACAACCACATTTATTTGTTCAATCAGGATCGGGTCTTCAACATTAAATATTATTTGTTTATTTTGTAGCCGAATTATAATATAGGGCCAAATGTCAAAAATATTTTGAAAAATTCGTCACTAAGTCACTATTTAACACACCAGACAATTGGGCACTATTTGTCTATTCCAAACAATTTGCGATAATATATTGCTAAATCTGTCATATTTTGGGAGAGACATATTTTGTTCTCAGATCCAAACCACCACTCTGAAATTTGTATTGGTCTTCCTCTGTTTCCTTCTGAGACGAGTTTGCATAGAGCACAGTTGATTGACATTTTGCTACATTTATTTGGAGGTTCCGCATATCTCCATTCAAAATATTCTTGATAAGCAGTGTTATTTCTATCCAAGTAATTGAGATATTCTACAACCTCTTTTGGGGAATTGAAATCTTCAACGTGAACATAAGAGTGTGGTGGGGCCACTCGCGCCACGTCATCTTTTATCGAACCCCACACTACAGGTACCAGACCATATCGAATTGAATTCCTCCAAAACTTTTCCGTGATGTAATCACGACAATGTATCGCGTTCTCAAACGCCAAGTAAAATTTATACTGTGTGATCAAATCTTTTAAATCACCCTCGAACCGTGAACCGTAGCACTTTCCAAATCTGAAAAATGATAGAAAGAACTATAAAATATCTCTACTTTTTAAAGAAGACGGTCAAAGTTTACATTCTTCAACTTAGTAACTTGGGTCGGAATGCTTCCAAGAAATCGAATCCATCTTGCAGCTTATTAGTTATACAACTTGCCAGTTAAAGAAATCCGACAAATGAATCCTATATTCATAGACATGACTCAGTGCTCCTCCAATCAGTTAAGTTTTGCCAATTTACAAAATCCCAAAGAAAAAGGTGTCAAAATATCTTTTGCCAAGTATATGTCACTGATGGAT